>SDVV010006236.1:0-18598 GCA_016164225.1 Gammarus roeselii
ACTCTGGTGTTACTTTAGACAGATAGGAGCTCACTCTGGTGTTACATAGACAGACAGTAGTTCCCTCTGGTGTTACTTTAGACAGACAGGAGCTCACTATGGTGTTACTTTAGACAGACAGGAGCTCACTCTGGTGTTACTTAGACAGACAGGAGCTCACTCTGGTGATACTTTAGACAGACAGGAGCTCACTCTGGTATTACTTAGACAGGCATGAGCTCACTCTGGTGTTACTTAGACAGACAGGAGCTCACTCTGGTGTTACTTAGACAGACAGGAGCTCACTCTGGTATTACTTAGACAGGAGCTCACTTTGGTGTTACTTTAGACAGACAGGAGCTCACTCTGGTGTTACTTTAGACAGAGAGGAGCTCACTCTGGTGTTACAACGACAGACAGTAGTTCCCTCTGGTGTTACTTTAGACAGACAGGAGCTCACTCTGGTGTTACTTTAGACAGACAGGAGCTCACTCTGGTGTTACTTAGACAGACAGGAGCTCACTCTGGTGATACTTTAGACAGACAGGAGCTCACTCTGGTGTCCGATGACCATCAGATCAACTCTGCATGATAGAACCAGACACTCCTTCTGCAATAATTTTTGTGAGCTCAAATTAAGGTAAGAAAAAACCCGTTGATTTTTAACAAAACCAGTGTACGGGTGTGATATATTAAAAACCTATGAGTAGAACACCCCCCAATACAACAGTACATCCTGTACATTGAAACGTTAGGAAGAGCACAGGGCAATACCTTCAATAAAGAGCTGAGTTTACTCTGGTATGAAAATGTTATTGGATCGTTTACCCTATTACTTTACGTAAAAAGAGCAGTTTTACCCTAATTTTTTAGTGTTCGACTTACCCTTTTCGTCATCCGCGCGCCCCCACTTTGGCTCCCTTCCGGGGCAGGAAGACGAGTCATGGTCTGTTACCCTCGCTGCAGCACTACTATTATTACTATTGAGTAGATGGGTGTTGCGGGAGGGAGAGAAGGGGGGCTGAGGACTGGCCCTTGGGGGTCGTGGCTCCCCATTACCCCCGACACACAACTCCCAGGCTGGATATTACCGGCTACTGCTCCCAGCTTTGTGGGAGGACGCGTGAGGTGTAGAGGGAGGGAGAGATGGTGATTGGGCGAGTGGCAGGGAGGGAGCGTGTGAGGCGTCAGGAGGGTAAGGGTGGGGTGGCGATTATGAAGCTAGAGGTGGGGAGGGAACGTGAGGCATGGAGGGAATGTGAGGCAAGGAGGGGATGTGAGGCGTAAAGTAGAGAAGGGGCGTGAGGGAGGGGGGGACCCTAGGCCAAGAGTGAGCGTAAGGCGAAGTGGAATGTGAGACAGGGAGAGGAGGTGTAGTGGGGAGGGGACTTGAGGAGCAGGAGAAAATAGTGTGCTTGTGTTTCCTATTGAAGTTTACAAGTGTTTACAAGCGTAAAAAGTTTAATTCTGATGTAGAACGTCTATGAGAACATTGTGTGTCTGCGTAATTTCTGTAATGAAGTCAAGAAAGGGAATGGTTGTAGTAGGAAATAGCATTTAATGGTGAGACTCGAAATAACTCAATTCATAAGTACTCCAATGATGGAGGTCTTCATCAGGTCTATGACTACTGGAATTATTCCAGAAGATTGGAAAACAGCAAACATCACAGCCATGTTCAAGAAGGGTAGTAGGCAAGAGCCAGGAAATTTTAGACCAATCAGTCTCGCATCTGTGGTCGGAAAAACCTTGGCAAGATTGATAGGAACAAGTAAAACATGTCACCTCGAGAGAAACCACCTCATCAAGTAAACCTAACACGGCTTCAAAAATAAACTTAGTAGCCTGTCCGATCTCCTGGACTTTTTCGCCAAGTTCACCTAGATTTACGAAGAAACCAAAGCGGTTGACATGCTTTATCTTGACTTTCAAAAAGCGTATGATAAAGTCCCCATGAACGCCTACAGACATAAGTGGAGGCGCTTGGCATAACTTGGAACGTCACCAGGTGGCTCCAAAATTGGCTTACGGGACGCGAGCAACGAGTCTGTGACAGCCAAGGAAAAAGTTGATCGGCTGCGGTAACATCAGGATTACTCCAGGGCAGTGTCCGTGGGCCCCTTTTCTTCATAAACTGTACAAATGACCTCGACACCGACATCGTTGTCAAGTTATCAAAATTTTGCTGACGACACTAAACTCTGCCAGAAAACGGACGGTGAGCAAAATCGCGTAACTATCAGACGGGAATCATGACAAACTAAAGGACTGGTCTGATACGTAGCAAATTAACTATAATATTGAAAAACATCACTGTTATGCACATTGGATCACAAAATCAAAATTCTGCTTACGTGATGGGAACAACGAGACCATGGAATATTAATCACCAAAGATTTCAAGTGAAAAAAGCAAGTGGAAGCTACCTACAAGAAAGGCAAGAGTCCTTGGCTTTATACCCAGACACTTCTACTCGTCAGGCCTCAAATGGAATTTACTGTTCAATGCTGGTCCCCTCATCTAAGAGGGTATATTAACAAAATGGAACGTGTCCAGCGCCGAGCGACAAAAATTATTCCGAACTGAGAAATAAGACATACCAGCAAGAACTTGACGAACTCAAACTGATATCACTTGAAAGAAGAAGACTTAGATGTCGCTTACAGAAATTTCTATAAGCGACTTCTAAGTCGCTTATAGAATATATAGACATCTAAGTCGCTTATTCTACATAGAAATTTCTTACGGTACCATGTGTGAACAGAGCCTCTTAATGGGTCATATTAATCAGATTTCCAATGAGTACAAATATTGAGGGATAAAAAGACATTGAAAATTTCACGTAGTTTTAAATCGTAGATGAATTTCCGCCCGATACTGTACATCAATTAAATGTCTACTCCACATGAATTAGCTGGTGAGCGAACATGTTCGGTGTTTAATATAAGAGAAGGAGCACACATGTCAGGTGTTTCATATAAAACACGTGGCACACACGTTCGGTGTTCAATATGAGAGGCGGGGTACACATGCGAGTGGACAACTTGGTAGGCGGGAGTTTCAGTAGGCTCAGGTGGTGAAGCTGTCTTGGTCTCAGTGTGATGGAGCTCAGGGCGTCAGGAGATACAAGGGAGAAAAAGTTACCAAACTCGCGAGGCATGCTGAAGTCTGCAGCTTCACGGAGCAGGCTAGAGACAGACAAAAGGTGTTGGAGGAACGGGACAAATATCCTATTTAGGACTAGAGGATCTCAATTCAAACATTAGGAGAAGGACTTGGCTCGGAACTAGAATATTAACCTAAACTACAAAAGAAATAGGTCAAAGATGTAGCTAAATTAGGAACTCGAATTTAAGAAGGACCCAGATTAGAAGACGGAGTATGAGTATGAGCTGAGGTAGAGGAAAAAGTAGAAGTAAGACCCCAGGTAGAGGCAAGAGTTGTAGTTCCTGGAGTAGAGGTACAAGTAGGAGAAGAATCTTTGGAGGAGTCAAACGAAGGAGTAGGAACTGACGTAGAGGCAGGAATAAAAGTAGGATCTAAGTTTGAAACAAGAGTTGGAGGTAGGATCTGGAGTACAGACAAGAGACACGAGTAGAAGGAGGACTTGAGGTAGAGACTAGAGTAGAAGTAGGGCCTGAGGTATAGACGTGCGAGAATTAGAATCTGCAAGGGGTAGAGACCCGAGTAGAAGGAGAATCTGGGCTAGAGGAAGGAGTAGGAGTGGTGCCCGGATAGAGAACAGAGGGGAAGTAGAACTCGGAGAAGAGGCAGGAGTAGATGCAGGAACTGAAAAAAAAGTAGAAGTAAGACCTGGGGTAAATTCATGAATAAACGTTGGACCAGGGGTGGAGGCAAATAGTAGTATCACAGTATAACTGGAGTAGAGGTAAGTGTGGAAGTAGGAACTATGGTCGAGGCAAGAATAGGACCTGTGGTCGAGGCAAGAATAGGACCTGTGTTAGAGGTGCTAGTATGAGTTGAGATGTCTGGCACCCTCTGGAGAGCACCCGTGGATCGTTGAGAGAAAAGGAGGACGAGAGCGTGGACCAGCAAACTTCCTTAACTCGCTCCAAACGACTTTAACTTTGAAATGGAATTAGCTTAAATAAAGGTCCGGTAAAGGAGTGTGGGGTAGAAGGGGGGGGGTCAGACCTTGGGAAGAAGGTACGAGAGAGAGGCTTCTCTTTCAAGTATTATTTTTTAAAGTATAGCTCATATGTGCATAAAGCATGTAGGATATCCTGTTTCCGTGTCTATCAACAAACTTGATCGCTCTGCTTTTTCTAACGATATTTTTGTCGCTTATTATTGCAATTTTTTGAGCTTATTCGTGTATGCCTCAAAACAACGAGACGAGGAGTGTGCCAAGAAAAGAAAGAACATTTTCAAGTCAAATGCTGGAAAAATTAATCAATAGTAAACGTACTATATACCTTGTGCTCGGGAAGAAGAACGTTAGCCAGTGAGTTATTACTTTGTACACGATTTTACAAATAATGACCAGGAAAAATAACGTTAGCCTGTGAGATATTGTCTTGTACATGATTTTACAAATAATGATCAAGAAGAAAAACGTTAGCCTGGTGGATGTTCCTAATAATATACTTTTCTATACCCAATGCTGGTGAAGAAGAGCGTTTGCCTGGTTGCGAGATACACTTTACCCTTCCAAAGAATAATGGCGGGCAAAATTCATAAAATTTGGTTTCTAAATTTCGGTTAGGTTAGATTAGAGTGACGAGGCTTTCTAGCGCGCTAGAGTCAGCGTTCTCATGGCGCCAGACGCCGGACCAGCAGCTAGTGCTGCATCAATGTATGGACTCATTTCTGATTAGAGTGACGAGGCTTTCTAGTGCGCTAGAGTCAGCGTTCTCATGGCGCCAGACGCCGGACCAGCAGCTAGTGCTGCATCAATGTATGGACTCATTTCTGATTAGAGTGACGAGGCTTTCTAGCGCGCTAGAGTCAGCGTTCTCATGGCGCCAGACGCCGGACCAGCAGCTAGTGCTGCATCAATGTATGGACTCATTTCTGATTAGAGTGATCGGGTTTACAGCCGCGTGAGGCCAATGTCCTTAACGCGGCGAATGACAGAGGCATGCTCGGGCGCCACAGGCGGTCGATTTTGATATGCAAACATAAGGAAAATATTCAATTACAGTTTATAATCAAAAAGCAAAGACAGTGGCGCTGTTTTGCGGAGACGGCATTCTCAAACCAAGGGGCATATAACTTGCAGTAGTGAAAACAATGGAAGTAGCAATACTATTAACTGCAGCAGGAAGAACTGTCTTACATAGTTATAACAAGTGTGCCAAAAAACAACAGGAAAGAAAACTGTCCTACTTTTAACAACTGTGACAAAAACGGCAATAAACAACAGCATATTGGGCAGTGATTATAGAAACAACAGCAACTGCAGCAGGAACAAAAATAATAGCAATAGTGATATAAAAAAAACAGCCAGAATAACAGCGCGAGAGGCAATAAATGAAAGAAATGTCCACAGCTGGGGACAGAAATATCACAGCACCGGCCCAAAATCAACAGGGCGAGCGGCTGTTGGAATAGCAGAGCACTGTCTTTATCACATCGTGTTGAGGGAGGTGGAAGGTAGCCAGTCTGCAACTACCTCCTGTGAGTACTTTGTGAGACTGGGGTGAGTTACCTCCTGTGAGTACTTAGTGAGACTGGGGTAGGGCTTATCAAAAATGGGATATATAATTTATTTAGGCCGAATATGTTATTTGGGACAAACATGTTAATGAGTGTTGCAAAGGTTGAAACGCCATGAATGTTGTTGTTGGGGGTGAGAAAATTCTTGACTACATTTATCTGCCCCTATATTTTAGTGAGTGTTGCAACGGTTAAGACAACAGGAATATATTTGATGGGGGTGAGAAAATGATCGGATAAATTTATCTGTCGATGGGATTCGCTTGGTGATAAATTCTGAACCTAGACTGATTTTGGCTGATCGGAGGTCAAGATGATGGTTGAAACTCACTGTCTAGGAATATCAGCTCCTTTCTTTACAGTACTTCTCAAGTAATGTTTGTGAACAACATCCTTGAACGGAGTAGGGTATGCGATGGCTTGCTGAAGGCCTGTGTTGTTAAGGAAAAGACAGAATCACAATTAAGAGGTAACTTCATTGGAAATTATCCGAGGACTTTTGCATATTCCTGAAGCTTTTTGAAATTTGTATGTTTTGATTTGAGGCAAAATAGAAAATGCATTGCAAGTCTGGAGCAACGACGTTGTTCTTAACATCCCGAGCAATGAAAGTATGCAATACGCGCTAGCAATGGAAGTATGCAATACGCGCAAGCAATGAAAGTATGCAATACGCGCAAGCGATGGAAGTATGCAATACGCGCAAGCAATGAAAGTATGCAATACGCGCAAGCGATGGAAGTATGCAATACGCGCAAGCAATGAAAGTATGCAATACGCGCAAGCAGTGAAAGAATGCAATACGCGCAAGCAATGAAAGTATGCAATACGCGCAAGCAATGATCATATAAAAATAGTGTCATCTTTTACCGTTATGAACAACTATCCTACCCGTCATATATAAACACTTTTCAGCACATGTGGCGTCATGAAGAATGGTCGTGCTTTCAACCCTTCAGACCATCTTCTTGGTCGAAGTAGAGAAGGAACGATGCTTTCACTTCAAACCATCTTTCCTGGTCGAAGTAGAGAAGGAACGATGCATCCACTTCAAATCATCTTTCCTGGTCGAAGTAGAGAAGGAACAATGCATTCACTTCAAATCATCTTTCCTGGTCGAAGTAGAGAAGGAACGATGCATCCACTTCAAATCATCTTTCCTGGTCGAAGTAGAGAAGGAACAATGCATTCACTTCAAATCATCTTTCCTGGTCGAAGTAGAGAAGGAACGATGCATCCACTTCAAATCATCTTTCCTGGTCGAAGTAGAGAAGGAACAATGCATTCACTTCAAATCATCTTTCCTGGTCGAAGTAGAGAAGGAACGATGCATCCACTTCAAATCATCTTTCCTGGTCGAAGTAGAGAAGGAACAATGCATTCACTTCAAATCATCTTTCCTGGTCGAAGTAGAGAAGGAACGATGCATCCACTTCAAATCATCTTTCCTGGTCGAAGTAGAGAAGGAACAATGCATTCACTTCAAATCATCTTTCCTGGTCGAAGTAGAGAAGGAACGATGCATCCACTTCAAACCATTTTTCCTGGTCGAAGTAGAGAAGGAACGATGCATCCACTTCAAACCATTTTTCCTGGTCGAAGTAGAGAAGGAACGATGCATTCACTTCAAACCATTTTTCCTGGTCGAAGTAGAGAAGGAACGATGCATCCACTTCAAACCATTTTTCCTGGTCGAAGTAGAGAAAGAACGATGCATCCACTTCAAACCATTTTTCCTGGTCGAAGTAGAGAAGGAACGATGCATTCACTTCAAACCATTTTTCCTGGTCGAAGTAGAGAAGGAACGATGCATTTTGGCAACGGAGACGAATCACTCTGACAGATTGTAACTGAAGTTGCACTCAATCAACACTTTAGTTATGTTGATACTATGATGGTTTGTAAATGTTAAACATATCTCGATGTAAATTGCCCTGTGTCTGTGTGATTATACACCTGTATTTTAGCAGTTTTCCAAGTTCACAGTGAAGTATTTTGAAAATTTGTAAAACTGATCACTGAGAAAACACGGCTGTGCCTCACCAGTGGAGTTCAAAATGTAAATTGCAGGCTACAATCAAACAGTCAGACTATTTAATGCCCGTGATGGCATCGTTGGGTGTTGCCATACGAAGGCGAGTGTGATGCTGCAATACGAAGGCGAGTGTGGTGCTGCAATACGAAGGCGAGTAAGGTGTTGCCATACGAAGGCGAGTGTGATGCTGCAATACGAAGGCGAGTGTGGTGCTGCAATACGAAGGCGAGTGAGGTGTTGCCATACGAAGGCGAGTGTGATGCTGCAATACGAAGGCGAGTGAGGTGCTGCAATACGAAGGCGAGAGTGATGCTGCAATACGAAGGCGAGTGTGATGCTGCAATACGAAGGCGAGTGATGTGCTGCAATACGAAGGCGAGTGAGGTGCTGCAATACGAAAGCGAGTGTGATGCTGCAATACGAAGGCGAGTGTGGTGCTGCAATACGAGGGTGAATGAGGTGCTGCAATACGAAGGCGAGTGAGGTGCTGCAATACGAAGGCGAGTAAGGGGCTGCAATACGAAGGCGATTGAGGTGCTGCAATACGAAGGCGAGTGAGGTGCTGCAATACGAAGGTGAGTGTGGTGCTGCAATACGAAGGCGAGTGAGGTGCTGCAATACGAAGGCGAGTGAGGTGCTGCAATACGAAGGCGAGTGTGGTGTGCTATAAGAAGGCTAGTGTGGTACTGCCTCACTAAGGCAAGTGTGGTGCTGCAATACGGAGGCAGGTGTTGTGCTGCAATACAAAGGCGAGTGAGGTGCTGCAATACGAAGGTGAGTGAGGTTCTGCGTACGAAGACAAGTGTGATGCTGCAATACGAAGGCAAGTGTAGTGCTGCAATACGAAGGCGAGTGAGGCGCTGCGTACGAAGACAAGTGTGGTGCTGCAATACGAAAGCGAGTGAGGTGCTGCGTACGAAGACAAGTGTGGTGCTGCAATACGAAGGCAAGTGTGGTACTGACACACGAAAGCAAGTGTGGTGCTGCAATACGAAGGCGTGTAAGGTGCTGTCATACGAAGGCAAGTGTGGAGCTGCAATACGAAGGCGTGTGAGGTTCTGTCATACGAAGGCAAGTGTGGTGCTGCAATACGAAGGCGAGTGTTTACAATTGTTTACAAGTGTAAGTAGACAACAAAAAGGTCTTTTGGCCCAAAGTGGGTTGCCTTTTGATGGTAAGAAGATAAGTTCTGAAATAGAACTCTAAGATTGCATCTTGTGTCTGTGTATTTTCTGTTTCAATAGATCAAGAAAGTCTAAGTTTGTAGAAAGGGAATAGCATTTAACGATGATACTCGAAACAACTCAAACCAGCACCTGAAGAAGAGCCACCGACTCACGGTGTTGATCTGAGATTGTCAGTTTCATTCCTCGTTAAATCAATGCTGACCGGTGTCATTGCTAAACACCATTTTGCAACGAGCAGGTACCAATGCCGAGCACCTTTTTACCACGCTAGTGCCAATGCCAAGCACTAATTTAACCGTACGGGTGTCACTGCCGGACACCATTTTTCACGAATATAATGGTGAAAGTGCTTCAGATAGGAGCTATTAGGCGGCGATTTTGGTAAAATTTGTCGAACCGTGACTTGAACGTTTTGATTGTATTGCTGTCACAACTTCGCGGGAAGTCTGTTCCATTCTTCGAAAACCCTATACGTGAAAAAATTGCGCGTGATATCGAGTGTGAAACGCTTGCCAACAATTTTGTATCTATTATTCCTGGTCACTCCATTCGCATCTAAAGTGAAAAGGCTTGCTCGCTCGACGTTTTCCTTACCCTTCATAATCGTCCACACTTTGATCATGTCACCTCTGACTCAACGTTTCTGTAGTGAATAAAGGATGAGTTGCCCAGTCTCTCTTTGTACGATTTATTGCACAGCGAAGGGATTAGTTTGGTAGTTCTACGTTGGACCTTCTCTAATTTAATGTCTTTTCTGAGGTATAGAGACCAAAATTGCGGTCTCCATACCTCTGAGGTATGGAGACCAAAAGGTGCGGTCTGACAAATGCAGTGTATAACCTGCGAATACTATTTCTACTCGTGTACGAGATTGTGCGGGATATCATGCCTAACATTTTGTTTCCTTCTTTGGCTGCCTCGTTACATTGCTTGCTGCTTTTCAAGTAGTTACGAATGACGACACCTAGATCTCTCTCTTCGGTGACAGGTATCAGTTTCTTTCCGGACATGGAATATTCGTGTTTAGGGTTATGGTGAGCAATGTGCATAACTTTACACTTGTCGACATTGAATTTCCATTCGCCACTTTTCTGACCATTCAACAATTTTGTTCAAGTCTTATTGGATCTGCTCAAACTCGAATTTGGTTTGCCCTTTTCCTTCTAGCATGGTATCGTCAGCAAACTTACTAATGTTCGAGAGTACGTTGCTGTCGAGATCACTTATGAATGTTATGAAGAGAACTGGACCTAACGCAGATCCTTGGGACACGCCGCTTGTAACTTTACCCCAATTGGAGGAAGCTCCATTAAGTACGACTCGCTGCCGTCTGTCCGTTAGCCAGCATTTCATCCAGTTATCGAGTTCACCTCGAATACCGATGATGTGCAATTTACTAACCAAACGTTTGAGAAGGAACTTTGTCGAAGGTCTTTTGAAAGTCAAGGTAAACGATGTCAATGATATTCTTGATGAAAAGCTGCAGGTTTGTAAGACATGAGCGATCGCGTCTGAAGCCATGCTGAGAGTTCCCTATTAACTGATTTAATTCTATGAATTCTGTAATTTTATCCGTGATCAAACTTTCCATCAATTTGCCTATGACTGAGGTGAGACTAATTGGACGGTAATTTCCGGGACACTTTCTGTCCCCTTATTTAAAAATTGGGGTGAACCCGGCCTCTTTCCAATGAGAGGGGCAGGTGCCCTTTGTGAAAGATTGGATGAAAATGTTTGCTAGATGTTCGGCAATTTCGTTCTTAGTCTCTTTCAGTATTCTGGGATGAACTAGGTCTGGACCGAGAGATTTTGTAATTTTCATTTTTTTTTAATAACTTTGGCTGGGGGAAAGTTCACTGTGCTGAGGGCTTCGATTTGTCTTTGCGCTATCGTATCCTCAGAATTGGGAGTATCCGCATTCTCTAACGTAAATACAGAACAGAAAAATTGGTTAAGCATGACACTCATTCTTGTGTCGTCGGAGTGTGGTGCAGTCATACAAAGGCAAGTGTAATGTTGCCATACGAAGGCAAGTGTGGTGCTGCCACACGATGGTAACTGTGATGCTGCCAGTCGAAGGCAAGCGTGGTGGATGGAACTCTGTGTACGTTGAAAAAACAGTTACTGGAGGTTAGATACACTATGTAGGTTGATAAAAGCCATGATCATAAATGGACAGTTGAATCAATGTGGTAATGCAGAATCAAATGGTCCCCCCAAAAAAAACATATAAGAGGGCACTTGCACAAACTCACCCCTACTTTCCAGGTATGGGAGTCACGTTCATAAGAAAGGTGGCTTGGTAGATTCAGCTACATAAGGCGCATACTTCCCTGACTTAGTCCGACAGGAAGCCTCAGAATACAGTCTTGAAGCCATCTTCCACCCAGGAATGCTTCCCATTCCAGTACCAGATCTCCTCCACCCCCCACCCCAGTCAGACAGTAGGTGTAGCAACTATTCCAACACAACTCCAGATTAAATTCCTGTCTTCACAAATTAACATTCTTACGGCTCGGCTCTTGAAGGCGGAAAGCAGCGAGGAAGTTTTGCCCGGAATAATCTTAAAAGGCATGTTATTAAAGTGAAGCCTCTGACAGTCGACACAGTCACATAGACACAGAGCAGCGGGAGAGGCGTCGATGACAGACAACGACCAAAAATACTGAAACACAGGTCGGAGAGGGCGTCGATGACTGACAACGATCGAAAACTACTGACACACCAGTCAGAGGCGTCGATGACAAACAACGACCAAAAACTACTGACACACCAGTCAGAGAGGCGTCGATGACAAACATCAACCAAAAACTACTGACACACCAGTCGGAGAGGCGTCGATGACAGGCAACGACCAAAAACTACTGACACACTAGTCGGAGTGGCGTCGATGACAGACATCGACCAAAAACTCCAGAATCAAGACCACAGTCCGTATAGGTTGAAGACTGGTATGATGATGGTGTTAGACCTACAGAAGATATGGATAGAAGACTGTTATGATGATAGTGCCAGGACCAAGCGACAATACCGATTGCTGACCGTTATGATAAGTTGACAACGATACCAGGGTCATGGACGATCCTGATCGAAGAGTGGTGTGATGACAGAACCAGGATCATAGACGATACCGATTGATGACTGTTCGTATACTAGCCTCGAAAGGACCGATGGTTCGCAGGTAGGCTCAGATGGTCTGGAAACGAGACAATAGAGAGAGAACAGAACGATGTTTAAAGGACGAGCCATTTAAGGATACAAGCAAAGGGTGGACCAACAAATATGTTGGTGTCAACGTTCACTCAGTCCCGGATCGGTGGTCCAGATTAAAGATGGGTTCAAAGTATGGTAACGGTGAAGGTATACGCAGTTTTAGGGGCTTAACACCTCTGAGTGTCTGCGTGTGTCCCAACTCAATATACGGTATAGTAACGAAGAAGGTAGCCGCAGTGGGAGGAGCTAAAACCCTTTTGCTTACCATATAGGTGGAGTTGGTGGCTGCAGAAACAGGATTTAGAACTTTCCTGATGAAGACTCAGCGGCACTGGCCCTCTCATTGCGGCTTTCATCTCATTTTCTATACCGTGGATGGGTAATTGTCCTTTCAGTGGAAAATGAGAGGGCACGACGACGTTGTCGTGGCAGCGTACTAACGTTAAACGAGCACCGAATGGGTCAGCGTTCCGATACTTTCTGTCAGGAACGTAGCATGCCGAGTTAAGACAAATCGCCATTCCTTGATGTCTTTTTGCTCACATACGCTGAGTGCATCAGAATCCTAATTCGTAGAAACAAATCTCCAATAAATGCTATTCGTGTAAATTATTAAATTGCTTCGAGCGTTATGTTTCCTAACTTCATTTAATTGTTTGTCCGGTAAATATTTCAAGCAACACTGTGCGGAAAGTAATATGAGCGGTGATGGGAACCTCCATAATAGTGAGAGGAATAAGATCCATTCTTGGTTTTCTTTCGCGTAACCTTTCTGACGGAGAGCAAGTCAGAGGACCCAGTGTACTTGATGGCTTGTAGAACTTGAAGTTTCTGCATGTGATGTGATGGCTTCAAAAAATGATCCACCGGGGTGCAATACAAACTTTCAATCAGAAACGAATCAAAGTTATTTCAAGAAAAAAATCGAAAGGACCTTGCGGAATTGAAGCATTGAAAGAAACATTTCTTAAGGAAGGAAACCATCACCTCGCGATGCTATCACTATGCCATCACCATTACCTGCCATCACCATCACCTTGCCATGCCATCACCTTGCCATGCCATCACCTTGCCAACCATCACCATCACCTTGCCATGCCATCACCTTGACAACCATCACCATCACCTTGCCATGCCATCACCTTGCCAACCATCACCATCACCTTGCCATGCCATCACCTTGCCAACCATCACCATCACCTTGCCATGCCATCACCTTGCTTGCCAACCATCACCATCACCTTGCCATGTGACCGCGTACCGTCAGTTGAAGAGGTGAAGATATTAGAATTACAATTGAACAACGACAAATCTAACGATGTAAAACCTGAAATCATACCTCCTAGGGCGAACAAGGAGTTACCTGAAATCATACCTCCTAAGGCGAACAAGGAGCTACCTGAAATCATCTCTCCTAAGGCGAACAAGGAGTTACCTGAAATCATACCTCCTAGGGCGAACAAGGATTTACCTGAAATCATACCTCGTAAGGCGAACAAGGAACTACCTGAAATCATCCCTCCTAAGGCGAACAAGGAGATATCTGAAATCATACCTCCTAGGGCGAACAAGGAGCTACCTGAAATCATATCTCCTCAGCCGAACAAAGAGTAACCTCAAATCATACTTCATAAGGCGAATAAGAAGTTAACTACGAAAAATAATACCTCATAAGGCGGACAAGGAGTTAACTGAAATCATACCTCCTAAGGAGTACAAGGAGATGACTAACTGAAATCATACCTCATAAGGCGGACAAGGAGTTACCTGAAATCATACCTCTTAAGGCGAACAAGGAGTTACCTGAAATCATACCTCTTAAGGCGAACAAGGAGTTACCTGAAATCATACCTCTTAAGGCGAACAAGGAGTTACCTGAAATTTCAAGCCGGACTGCTTCGGTTGTCTTGTTGGTGAACTCAGTTCATACCTGGAAAAAAAAAACGTGAAAGATTAGACATGCTTTAGATATGATTCAAGAAAGACCGAAATCCGCAAATTGGAAGAAAACTGATCAGAATTCGCCTTCCGACGCTCTTATAATATAGCTTAAATATCCACGACAAAGACATTAGGTGTTGTTGATCGTTGCAGTCGGTGCAGCGGCAATGGTGGGTGGAGAGGGGGAGAGCAAAATACCCAGAATGTTAGAATATTAGAATTAACTGATATGCAATGAAAGGGTACCTAAACACAAACAATGTATGACATGTTATTTTACGAAGGCAGCAGATCCGCTCTTGCATTGAACCCAGTAACAACGATCACGGATGGGAGGACAAAAACCAATCACGAATAGGAGGACAGCAACCAATCACGAATGGGAGGACAACAACCAATCACGAATGAAAGGACAGCAACCAATCACGAATGTGAGGACAACAACCAATCACGAATGGGAGGACAACAACCAATCACGAATGGGAGGACAGCAACCAATCACGAATGGGAGGACAGCAACCAATCACGAATGGGAGGACAACAACCAATCACGAATGGAAGGACAACAACCAATCACGAATGGGAGGACAACAACCAATCGCGAATGGGAGGACAACAACCAATCGCGAATGGGAGGACAGCAACCAATCACGAATGGGAGGACAACAACCAATCACGAATGGGAGGACAGCAACCAATCACGAATGGGAGGACAGCAACCAATCACGAATGGGAGGACAACAACCAATCACGAATGGAAGGACAACAACCAATCACGAATGGGAGGACAACAACCAATCGCGAATGGGAGGACAACAACCAATCGCGAATGGGAGGACAGCAACCAATCACGAATGGGAGGACAACAACCAATCACGAATGGGAGGACAGCAACCAATCACGAATGGGAGGACAGCAACCAATCACGAATGGGAGGACAACAACCAATCACGAATGGAAGGACAACAACCAATCACGAATGGGAGGACAACAACCAATCGCGAATGGGAGGACAACAACCAATCGCGAATGGGAGGACAGCAACCAATCACGAATGGGAGGACAACAACCAATCACGAATGGGAGGACAGCAACCAATCACGAATGGGAGGACAGCAACCAATCACGAATGGGAGGACAGCAACCAATCACGAATAGGAGGATAGAGGCAACAACCTACCGCGACCGATTAATCATCAATCAGGAGCAAGATTCTAATCAAACTTCATCGACAATGAGCAACTTCCCACAGGGAAACTGGCAAATTGTAGATACGACCTGCGGAAAAATGGATATAGCCAGGGACGACCTGTAGATTCCTAAAAATATTGTTTTTTTTATAGGCTCACTAATTTTAGGCCAAGTGCGATGGGCGTCATACAAACAGAGAAAATGAAAACTTTAGGAAGCCTATCCCCCCCCCTAAAAAAATACCTGTAGTTTCTAAGCAACGGTTCATGTCATTGGAGATAGAGATCATGAATTTTCAGTAGTCACTTTTCATTACTTCAAGCAATTCCTCGTGTGCATTGCTGCTGACCAAGGCGAGAGAGCTCCAAGGTAGCATCGGTTCACCAGCACGTGCTTTTTTAACCCAACATTCACCATGCCACCTGTGCTCTCCCTTCCACTTCATACGGGCCCACAACTCCCCATGCCCTCCCTTCCACTTCATACGGGCCCACCACTCCCCGTGCCACCCGTGCTTTCCCTTCCACTTCATTCGGGCCCACCATTCCCCATGCCACCCGTGCTCTCCCTTCCACTTCATACGGGCCCACCACTCCCCATGCCACCCGTGCTTTCCCTTCCACTTCATACGTGCCCACCACTCACCACGCCACCCGTGCTCTCCCTTCCACTTCATACGGGCCCACCACTCCCCATGCCACCCGATCTTTCCCTTTACTTCATTCTGGCCCTCTACTTCTCATGCTCTCCCTTCCACTTCATACGTGCCCACCACTCCCCATGTCACCCGTGCTCTCCCTTCCACTGCATTCTGGCCCTCCACTCCTCATGCTCTCCCTTTCACTTCATACAGGTCCACCACTCCCATGCCACCCGTGCTCTCCCTTCCACTGCATTCGGGCCCTCCACTCCCCATGCCGCCCGTGCTCTCCCTTCCACTGCATTCGGGCCCTCCACTCCCCATGCCGCCCGTGCTCTCCCTTCCACTGCATTCGGGCCCACCACTCCCCATTCCACCCGTGCTCTCCCTTCCACTTCATTCGGGCCCACCACTCCCCATGCCACCCGTGCTCTCCCTTCCACTTCATTCGGGCCATTACGAAGACTATAAAATTTTACAAGCCGCTCTGGCCAGCTTTCGACACACAATCGAAATTTCAAATTGAGTGCTGGCATACTCGGCTAGATGGGCAGTTGTTATAGGCCTACCACTGCGGTGTGCTCCCCTCTGCTACTTTATAAGCCTATAGCACTGTCGTAGGAGCCTGGCATTGAAGGACTTGTAGAGTAGAGCCAACCACATGTTAGGTGGAGCGTGCGAGATGGGCGGTGGTACTGCACACGATCAGAACTGGTCAACATACTGTAATTAAATATATTGCCAGAGTATCTTGTCTAACTCTGCTCCGCGGAACTGGGACAAAGTAATGGGAAAATGTCATTATTTGATTATATCTATCCAGCTATGCACACAATGAAAGGTCGTCTAAGGCCAGCTGTAGGGATCATTCATCGGAAAGTATTGGAAGCACATCCATGCTGAGTAACCCATCCGGATAAATGCGTTAGGATATTGATACTAAGAATTCCATATAAGTAGGTAGGTGTGTGCACATATGAATGTGTATTACACTTTTCGTCATACATATATGTAGATAGTCGTGTGCACATTTGAATGTGTATTTGTATGTGTACATGTATGATGGTATATTGTGAATTCCATTCAGTTCGATGAAGGCGAGCCAGCAGCACTCTAGAGATGAGTTGCGATGTATTCTTTTTCGATTTATCAAACTCATGCACATGTTTTTTTTAAAGATTTTCAGTAACATACATCGTGAATCATGTTTTGAAACATGATGTAGCTACAAACCGGCCGCCGACAGATGCGCTGTCACTAATTCACTTTATCTCCCGTTTCGCTAATTCAAATAGCGTATATAAAAACTAGGATTGATGTATTATACCAAAGTATTGAAAACCCATTGCTAGACGATGGAATTAAATGATTTAATAATAATAATAACATCGACGGAACAGAGTTCAATCACGAGTCGTCCAGCCTGCAGGATATTTCTTAAAAACAGGTATCGTGTATGATTGATGTAATCCCTCTATGCAGTTGACTCCTGTTCTTTCCATGCACAGCGCACACAACGTTACAGTGTAAGAAGGCTAGAAGTACAGCAATGCTTAGTACACCTCTAGATAAATAAGGTTTTACTACTCAGATTTTTACAAAAGAGTTTTACATTTCATCACTCAGTACTCTGATAATACTACTACTATCTAACATTAATTAAGTTCAAATTCTATTATCCAGCACCATAATTGAGACCTTGTCATACTATCTACCAATGCTGGAATATTAAATATATTAAATATATTGACACCAATCAATCAGTAATTTGTGTCATTGTAAATATGCTACCAATGATTTAAATTTGTCCTATAAATTATTATAATTGGAGATTATACCTACTATATATCAATAATTTCTTTCGACGTCTTAACTCCGCGTTCGTGGCTCGAAATTTTATGAGCTATCGTCGGCTTAACTGGCTAAAATTGGCTCGTTGCTACACTAAACAAGTTGTTCTAAACGGGAACTGGCGTTGCTTTTCTGTTCAAATGGGGACCGGCGTCCTGTTTAATGAGACGGGGTGGAAGGGGAGTCCAATATATCCAACGCTTTATCATAAGGGAGACGGGTGGCAATTTCCTAATACAAATTAATCGAAATTGGATACAAAAGGTCATCAGGGGCTGGGATAATTATATTTCCGTTCTTTTATTTCTTTGTTCATGTTGTTTATACCATCAAAGATAAAATATGATCGAAACGTATTCCTAAATACTGATTAGTCTCACGCCAGAGGATTGCCCTAGTTCGAGTCGCCTGGTGGCAGCATTTAAAGCGCCGACTGCCCTTATGAGCGTATTGAAGATTTGCGCAATTTTTGAGCTGGCAACATTAATGAGGGTCATGTGAATACACAGATACAGATACAGACACCAGGCCGCATCCCCCAGAAAGGGGGGTGGCCGACGGCAAATCGCACCCCACACCCTCATACGCTCACACTCACACAACTTAGCCCTTTTGTGCTAAAGGGTCCGGCCGGTAGCCCCTCAACTTACACTCTGGGTCCCGAATGCACCGAGGAACCGTCGTCAGCAGCAGGGCCCGACAGTTTTCACTGGTTTACCCCCGCCGCGTCATAATGCCTGGGCCCCCCCACCCACGACCATCCCGACAGCGGGATGCCCAGGGCGGGAAAGCACATCAGAGCAGCGTCAAAATCAACCATTCACAACCATTCTCCACTCACGCCTGTTCATTGCACGCTCTCTCTCCACCTCCACATTCATG
>SDVV010006237.1:0-18596 GCA_016164225.1 Gammarus roeselii
GCCTAATTTCGTAAAATAAATTCTGAAACGACTTTCAAATCAATATAAATAAATGCAGGGAAAACGTCACCAAAATCTCAAAATTAAAATTCTAGCCTACACATATTTCTAAACAGGAATGCTATTCTGAAGGCTGGTACATAATTGATGTTCTGCAACGAGTCAAATACTTTTTATTGCATGATTATTCATTGAAAATCCAATAACGTCGCAGTAGCAACGTTACAGCGCCCCTCAGTGAGACTTTGTTACGGGAGGACAAACGCTTTATTGCTATGCCGCTAGGTGTGTGTTTTCCATTTCCCTTAAATATATTTTATGAAAATTCAAACGTTTTTGAAAACTTACAATCCAATTTATGGCAATTATCTTATTGGTAAGAAAATGAAACCTGGTGTGCAATGTTTGCATTGAACTACCTATCATCATATCAATTACGATGTTTAAAACGATTGTTATTTGATTCTTTAGCATTGTGAAAAACAAATTTGAAGAGTGTTCTCACTTATTTGTAAATTTGAGTTTTATGAAGTTCCTGTAGTTATAATTGGGATATCCAGAATTCAAGTTAAATTTGAAAGGGAGACTAAATAAGCTACCTAAATCACATCACGATTAAAAAGAAAAAGTAAGAAACAGCTTATGTGGTTTCAATCTTAGTTATAAAGACTTAGTTTAAACCAACGGATTCTACCAAACACCAAATTATTCACGTGCTTCAAATATAAACCCTTCGATTGCATGTCATCCATATTATGATATTTGTATGGGGAATTTATTTCTACCACAATTGTTAAGAGGACGGGACTGTTCCTTTGTGTAATAAGGCTGCAGTCCTATGTCCGGGGTTCGTGACACCTTAACTGCATTCCCCCGCTTCCGTCACACTCATTTGGCGCCATCGGAGAATCAATCTTTAATTCTTCGCTACCTTGTGAAGTCGTATCTACAGATAGATTTACAAGCTCAATCCTAGAGTATTAAAGGACGTCACACTATCTTATCGTTGAGATAGTGTACGTTCTTGTGAACGAGCTCCATTTCAATGTGAATTAGATAAGCATTCAAATCAGTGGTGTGTTATCGGTCAAATCACGTCTTAGTTTGAAGTTGGACACTCAATTGATCGGTCATCAGCTCGCCAAGTTCTTATAGGGAAACTTGTGTTTTGTGATAAAAACAATGACAGGTAACAATTATCAAAGTACATTCTCTGATGTTCTCTTCTATTAATTGCGTAGTTGAGAGAAGGTTGTTATAAACAGTTACAAGATCTACCCACGCACAAATAATGAAAGACCCTGTTAATCGAGTAATATTTTTTATTTAACTCTGCTTCTTATTTAATTTGTTCTTCCTTTGTTTTTACTTTTTTCTGCAAATTTCAACGCGTGTCCCCTAATTTCTTTTCGATATCTCTGCAATAAGCAGTGGTAACTATTTCAGGAATCTTATTTATATATGTATTCCTAAAACAGTGTGATGCATAACATCACAGTTTGTCATGCCACACACTAGATGCGTAATGGATGTGCAGCCTATAGGACATTATTAAACTACCATTGCTTTTGTCGGCACGTTGAGCTCTTTCGTCGCTATGAATCAATTTCCGTTTATTCCAAACAGTTAATCAAGAGAGACTCTAATATTTATTGGGAAATGTCTTGATGTCGAATAAACACATTTATATTGCAATTGTTTCCTTTGATCGAAAAGTAAAAAGGGTTGAATTATCGATGGGCGACTTTCGTCCATAGAATGGCCTACGGTTGACCACCTCCAAAGAATATTCCTGTCCAAATGGTCAGAGACAGTTACATTTGAAGAGATCATCATTTTCTAATGAAAGGGAGACTAAATAAGCTACCTAAATCCCGATAAGTAAGAAAAAAAGGAGAAGCAGTTTGGCTTTGGCTTCCAGCTTAGTTATAAAGACTCTCCTCGAAGAGTGCTCCATCCTCTTCATCCCTGGTATCGAAGCCAGGCATCGAAACGAACAATTGGCAGCTCCACGGGCAGGCATTGCGTCAATTCGCGCTCAAGGAATACACATAACACTTTATTAGAGTTCTTTATCGGGTCATTTGATGCATATTTTGTAGGTTAGGAAACATATTGAAATAATACTCAAGTCTATGATTCGTTCGTGGCCTTCCAGGTTATTGAAGGGAGAAATGAGGTAGAAGAGACTTGTGACTATCCATATCATACGCGGGTCATAGATTCTTTCTGACACCTAAGCAATGTTAAACTGCTGTAATTTATTAATTTTTTGATTTGTTGCCAGGTGCCATGTCTTTCTCCTTCCAAGTGTCATGTGTGCTGCTTCCTCTTGCGCTCCTGGCAGTAGGTATGCATGTGTGCTGCTTCCTCTTGCGCTCCTGGCAGTAGGTACGTGTGCTGCTTCCTCTTGCGCTCCTGGCAGTAGGTATGTGCGCTGCTTCCTCTTACGCTCCTGGCAGTAGGTATGTTATTAGGTTGACTTGGGTAAAGTCATTTTATTGTTGGTAAACGGCAGTTTTACTGATTCTTCCATTGTTATCTGTCGAAGATGTTTTGGTTTGAAAGCCTCGCAAAGGCAATGCGACAATAAATCATGATTTGCCAACAGCGAATCAAATCATTATTGCAGAGCTCTTATTAACTAACACCTAATCTAGAATCAGCGTGGATTCTTGCCTTGTATGCATTCTACATAAGTAGCGTTATGTGTTCATGAATAAATTTTCAATTCTGCAGTACATTATGAACAGTGAAACGTCACCCCGTTCTGAAAATTTGATTTCCGTTCAAAATTTTGTGAAAATTGTGGTGTTCGTTGGTTTGGGTGCACGCGGGCAGACATTAACGTCTATAAAACAACTGTTGGGAATATTTACTTAGTTTGGTTAAGCAATTGCAGCACTGTGCAACAACTTAGCACTCCAATAAGACAAGGTTTTAACCTTTCAAATATTAGTATTCTTGTTGGATAATATATTTTTTTAAGAACTCTATCTCCAGGATATCTGCAGCTGGTCATGCATGTAAATGGATCAGCTTACAATTTTTAATTCATTTATTAATTAAAACTTTCAATTTTTAATTCTTCTTGTGGTAATTATTGAATGAAGAATCTTGCACATAAGAATCTTGCACATAATTCTCTTCAGAATTTGAGCATTGGGTATTTGATTGAATGGTTGCGTATTTGATTTTGCAGAGTAAACAGTAAACGTTAGCACGAGTAATAGTTTCTCATAAACTATTAATATACTTTTTCTAAATTAGTCTCCGCTTGTTACAGTAGTTGCCACGAAGATGACCTCAATAAACAGGTATCGGTTTCGACATTTACGATTCCTTCGGCAGCTGTTGAACATTGTACCTGAAAAGATGGCGAACCGCCAGGAATAAACGACGTAGAACATGTTACACAAAGATATGGTATGAGAGAGTTACGTTTCGTGCTGGTAAGTGGATCAAACTTGTTAGGTATTTACATTCTTCTCAATAAGTTGTTAAGTATTTTGATCACGATGTCGGGCAAAGATAATAAATTTTAGACTCTTTTGCGACTTTTTAGAATGAAATATTTTTTTTTACAACTGATTGATAGAATTTGTTCTGGTTCTGATACTCTAGCTCATTCCAACGTAGAAGTAGAATATCCCTCTCTCGGTTCGCTCACTTCTTGATCAACATCGCTCCTGTGTTATCATTGCAATTAACTCATGTTCTTGAATTTTATTTTTCCATTCAAGATATGACGTTCCCTTCCAGCTTTGCCTCCACCGAGAGTCACTAAGCTTATCGATCCAACAGTTTTATTTAGAATTTCTGGAGACTTGCACACGGACTCTTGTTTGCCGAGCTCTCTTATAAGAGTTCGCGACACGTTCTATCTACCTTCGACTTTGTTTTTCATTATTTATATATGCAGTTCCTTATCAAAGGCTCTCGACAGAGTGAGGGCTTCTGCATATAATGCGCTGGAATGAGGGTATTGCAATATTACTGCAGATCGTTTCATGCCAGTCCCACTGGCTACCATAGGCCTCCATTCCCAGTTACTATTCTTCCACGATGCAGGTTTGAATGTATCCATAAACTTCCGCTTTTACGTACCTTTGTGGTAGCAAACACTATCGAGCGGAGGGTAATTACACCCCGTGATCGGAATATTTCATTGAGCTGGTTTTACCAGCGTTACTTGGGACCAAATATTTGGCAGTTATTGTGGAAATGGTTAGCGCCATGTTCGTAAAATACTAATAAATATTTCCCCCTATCTCTCTTCATTTAATCTTTCCTCCTGAGAAATACTTTTCCAGTCAACATTCAGGAGTGGATGATAATCAGCAATCATGCATAGAAATGACTGTCAAAAACATAATTTTCTTTTAAACGCAGATAAATTTTACGAAGAGATCCTAGCCTCCTTGTTTCATCTTCTAATCTGAAATAATGCCTCATAATAAATGTAGAACCAAGATGATCTTTGACTATACAATGTTACAACGTTGATCTAGTTCATCCAGGGATGAAATCTCACCATCATCACAGGCTGGAACAATGGCTCAAGTCAGTCCGCCACAGGCTGGAGCAATGGCTCATATCAGTCCGCCACAGGCTGGAGCAATGGCTCACGTCAGTCCGCCACAGGCTGGAGCAATGGCTCATGTCAGTCCGCCACAGGCTGGAACAATGGCTCAAGTCAGTCCGCCACAGGCTGGAGCAATGGCTCATGTCAGTCCGTCACAGGTTGGAGCAATGGATCATGTCAGTCCGCCACTAGAATCCGCATTCACCACAATCTTCGGCATGTGAGCCACTGCTCTCGGGTTACCCGTCAGCTTCGGGTCCATCACAATTTACCAGGTTAGATGCACGATGCGGGTGCCCGCACAGTTTGATGTTCAGAAAACGAGTTCCAGTCGAAAACTGTAACTCATTGGATATAGCTAAGCACCATATTCTGCTTAAACATCTTCCAGCGGGAATTCAATTGTCTTTAGAGTCGAAAAACTTAAACCAGCTCTCGGTTACAGGTTCGAGTGGTCAAACCCATGCTCCATCGCCAGCCAGCTGCCGTGAGGTGACAATGCACTGCAACCGCCTGGGAAACATAATTAATGGCTACAAGGAGACAATGGTGAGACCAAATGGCAGATCAGATAATGTTGAGGTCGTTACCGTTTAGAATAATGTATAAATAAAGATGCACTTCGTCAACACAGCTTACTTTTCCAGTTCAACTGCGGTCACGTGGAGACATCAGCAGCAGCTCTGTGAATGTAATTGAGAACGTTTGCCTAATAAAATAATATCGTCATATTAAAACTGTGTTTATCTTCTGTGCCTTTTTAAAGTTCAAATACTCATTAAGAAAGAATCCGCCGTAATCCAGCACTGCTGAGCGCACAAGCGATGGTCAAATATTCGCAATTTCCAGCTGCAGCAGCAGTTTAATTGTGCATTATTCAGACGTGCCTTTTGTGCAGTGCTTATGGAGCTTCACGAAACTACGCCACCATTAACGGTAATGCCGAGGACAACACACGACACACGATATCCAAAAACATTACTATTTATTTCTTGTGCTCTAAACTATACCGAGACTCAATATTTATTACTATTATTAAAGTTAATCCGTGCAAATAAATTCAAATTTTCAGAATATAAAAATAAATTAACCATTTACAGCAAACTACATCAGTCTTTGATTCTAACACATTCCCACAAGTTGCTATAAATAGTGGATAAACAAAAAAAAATGCGAATTGGCTAATTGCATACTTCAGACAACAATAATCCTGTAATGATAAACCTGCGTTGATAAAGAATTCTTCTCGGAAACGTTTGTAAAATTATTAATCAGAACCGAATTCGCAAGCAGATCGAAACAAGACAGGCGAAAAACAATTTAGGTATTTGAAAAGCTGCGCTTGGCGATGACGTAGTGTCTAATAAGCCCGACTAAAACCATCCAAAATGAACAGTCACAACAACTCGCGGTCGAAGTTATCTTCTGAATTATGAACCACGATAACCTAGTTGAGGAATAAAATAGTTTAAATATACCACGTAAAAAGTACTTCATCCACTATGGGTGTCATTACCTGAACGAATGAAGCTGGGGGTTAGGGGTGCAGCCCCCGCGCACCTCCTGTGATGATGTCGAGGAGTGCACAATGCATCTGTTGAGTGACGGTCTCATGACTAAATTGTGATAACTGCACATTAAATGAATATTATTAAATCCAACTGACCTCCAATGCTAAATTCTGGCTATGAAAGCCTGAGTGTAAATAGTTGGAGTAATATATGCCATCATAAAAAAAAAACAGCAAGCAAAAACCCATCATCACAGCAAAAAAATAAAACATTTTTGAGTATATTGCTGTGGTTTGAAATGGTAAAAATTTCTGATATAATCCATCACAGAAACGAGTTCATGCGCAATCACGTATCTTATTTTCACGTACGTCATGTCATCGTCTATAAATATAAAAATTTATATCAGTTTTGTCATACGAGAGAGGCGCTGTAAGGCTATCCATCCCTCACCTCATTGCCACCCTCAGCTCTACGCCTTCGACAGAACACAACACCTTTCAGGCAGACGCAAACAGTACATCAGAAGGCGTTGCGCTTTAATAATATATACCAACCTGGCAGATTATATTTAAACCGGCTAACCTAAAACTTAGTTTTCTATGAAATGTGTTTGACACTTTTTACAGCAAATGTCTACTTGCAATATGACTTGAAATAATATAGAACAACTGGACGTGCAAACATATCTTCTCACAGTCAAAACTGAGAAAAGTGAGGCCAGATGCTCGTAGTTTCAGTGTTGGTTTGCTCAGCAAAAGGGTCACGTGTCAAGCTTCACCAAAACTAACACGACATCACAAATAGTTATCCAGTTTTTTTAACAGTTTTACTCTATACAACTTTAGAAAATGAGTCAGTTCGAAAAATGAGTATTAATATTCATATACTCATTCAATGAATTAGAATCAGTTTTCGTCACAAAACAAATTCTAATAAACTTGAAATACACTGTTTTTTTCCCTCGTCCAAGACGGTAGCAGCTTCATTTTTGAATTTCCTGAACATAATTTTGCACCAAGCCTACGCTCTACAATACTTCATATGCTCTTTTATAGGTTGAGAGAGCTGTTGTTATAGGTATAACCTCATTCGCTCCACGAATAAGATGTAGATAATTAACTCGTACCTGTTTCCAACACTAATCATGGACATCTACTATGGCTTGTCCATGAAGTACCCATGATACATTGACGGAATGAACTAGAGCTATTTGAAAATTTGAGGTACAATCTTAGGATGAAAGAAAACACGCATGATACATTGACGGAATGAACTAGAGCTATTTGAAAATTTGAGTTACAATCTTAGGATGAAAGAAAACACGTACATAAATTTTGGCATTCCACTTATTTCATTTTTAGAATTTTCACTTGTATAGCGGGTTACAGCGCAGCTGCCACCTGTTTTTTTTACCCTCGGCATTTATAGCCTGGCCTTTGACCATTTTAGAGACCGGTCAGTATGTTTTACTCGAGGTATAACCTTCATCTTCCAGTGGGTGTCTATTGTGAGAAGAGACTGACGAGGGAATAATTTTATTCCTACGGTATGTTTCCAGCAGCTTTAATAACATATGTGCATATGCTCCATTGTCTTCCAGTAAGTCATACACTTCTCTAGTGTAGCAATTGGAAATTCGTATTTCTATTCATGCAGTGTTGCAAAAAATTTATAAAGGTATTCTGAAAACAGCCTTTATGTATTTTTTTATAAGCTTTTGATGAGATGATGTGTAAAAATCTAGGAAAGAAATAGCAGCATTTGATACAGAGCCTAACGTTGGTCACTTTTCTTTACCAGGCCAGGGAGAGGCTGCGGCGGAACAGCTGGAGTGAGGCCGAACTTCATTACTCGGAGATGAGCTGGCTATATAGCGACTTCAATTATCTGAAGCGAGTCAATTTTGCGTTCTCTTCTTCTACGCCATACAAAGATCACATTGCCTTCGTCAGTGGCCTGCTCCTCAGTTATGAGTTTGCCCTGGATCAGGTGCAGTTGGATCTGTCCCTTCATCCCGAGGTTGACAACATTCACATCAAGAAGACCACAGAGATCGCTAAAAAGCTCGAGTTGCTGCAGGACGAAATACGACGAGAGGCAAACAGGTTGAACATTCCCGTCAACCGAGACGACATAGACTACTATCTGTCAAATTCTTACATCCCACAAAGCGTGAATGACGACAGGAAGAACAGACACTTTCTCACTTTGCTTGAAATTATGAATGGCATGGTTTACATCAAAGATATGTTCTCTAACTGTTAGATCAATTGCCCCTCAAAAAAATATGTTGGGGATAGAACAGTGACACCTAATTTAATAACAGCCGAATTCTTATTCTTAGATTACAATTGGGCTAGTTGATTATTTCTAATTCTAATTGAATGATTCCACTTCATCATCATTTATGGAGCTTGACTATGCAATAGAAACTGTTATTCAATATTCTTGCAGGGGGATCAGGTCTCAGCTTCATCTTCAATCATAAGACCTCACGTTACAGAGTTACAGCGTTTGAAGGGAATACCCGTGTAATAGCTCTGTAATCAGTAATAACAAGTTTGGTGATGCGCTACGTTACATCGGCTATCAGATAAAAAAGGTTGATGTTCTCCTTTTCCAATTTGTTCATTGCCGATACATCATTGTGAACAGCTTCTCCTCCGATTCTGCCACCATTGCCATGCCATCCTAAACCAGTACTTCATTCAATACCAATTCCGTCAGATACTTGAAATAACTGCCATTATCTGACCAGCATATAAAGGCTATTTGAAGATACAGGCCTGATCGTTCCTGCTATGACTGTCCCATTAGTTAGTTCATATCACCAATAACAAAAGCGGAAAATGACAATACGTTCCGTACATTGTTACATGCGCTCTGCTTCTCTGTTTGGTCGTTTCACTTACTAATGCTACGTCACTGAGCGAAATATTGGGCTTGATTTTTAGGTGACCTAGAACACATTCACATTCTCATCTCCCTGAACACTCCATCCGTATACACATTGAACTACCAATCCGCGTCACGCCATCCTGTTTCAACCCAACTCCTACTAGAAGCCGTGCACTAACCTCACTACTGATCATGTCGTCCGACGAGGGAGCCTACGCACTCAGGGCTGATCACCTCAAGATGGCCTTTTTTGCGGTGGCGGTGTCTTGACAACACAAGCGTAAGACCATAAACCCACTTCTGTTCATGCCATCGTCGATGACGTCGTCGTAGACGCAGCCTGTGCGCTGCCCAGGTCTGTGGCCCAAATACAAAACACCAGACCCCTGAGCCACAACACATATGCACCGTTTTTAGGCCCGTGACATAGAATCCGACCATGGTCCAACCCATGTCTCACCAGCAATCGCCCATACATGCGGCGCATTGACGGGATCCAGGGCAGATGTTGGACATGGACACACTAAACAAAACAATGTTCTGGTGTCCTGAGCAATATAAATAAAGCACATGGGTGACCATGCGTTGACTGCCACCTAACTCAAAGGAATAATTCCGGCCTTAACAAAACATTCTTCATTCTGCACCACTACTCGGCATCCCTCCCTTCATGTGCGGATCCTCTCCTGTGCGTCCATCGGCCTCGCCCGCGGCGCAACCCATGTCGCCAAATGCTCCAAGTCCTACATTTTCCTCGCCACCTCCTCCACACCCACCATCGCCAACCCCACCAACACTTCCTGCACCACCACCACAACAACCCCAAGTCAATGCCTGGCACTTAAATATTCTGCAAGTAAACGCCACAGGCATTGGGTAGAAAAAAAATGTAACGCAAACACTTTCTCCTCAAACACCACATGCACATCGCCGAACTATAGGAAACAAAATTTAAACAAGAGTTCCAAGTTGCCTGGACACATTCGCAACACCCCGCCACGACCGTCCCACCAACGACGGCAGCGGCGGATTCACCGCACTCGTACATTAAAACTTTCACTCCACGGTAACAACTTCATTCACTATCGCACAACTTCAACTCGACAGCACGCCAAAGTTGCAATATGTACTCATGCAAATCCACGAGAAGCAATACAATGTATATAACGTACATATCCCTCTATACAGATCTTGTCAACAGCAGTAGACACCTCACTTGGACTGCCTCAATACCACCAGAAACACTTTCCCTCTAGGTGGCTTCAACGCACACGCCACTGCACCAGGGGTATAACACTGACCGGAGAGAAAATGTTCTCATTAACCAACTAGACACATTATTTACATTGACTAATACAGATACACCCAGTCGAAAAACTTACAACCCTGACACTCAACAGACCTCAGCTGATTTCTCATTTTACTGCCAAACTCGTTCTAATCGGTCAATGGGCTGTCCACCAAGATATGTCATCTAACCACTTCCCAATAGTTATCAGGTATGATCCCCAATCCTTAACAAACCTTCGAATACTTTTCGTAACTACATTAGAGCATAATGGGACGTTTACACGACGTCAGTAAAAGCCGCTCTACACGAGTTCGCCATCCCTCAATACACATCCATCGAAGCAGCTACAAAACACTTAGTCCGTGGCTTCAATTCATCTTTCTCGGCCTCATTAAGTGTAAAATTCGGCAGCAAAACCATCTTCTTAATTTACTCACCACCAACGACAGATTCATGCAGATTCAAAATTTCGATTTGGAAATAGCTGCAAACAATTATGAACAATACACAAACCTATGGCGTGATGTGCTGGCAAACACCAACTTCCGAGCCTCAACATACAAATTAGGAAAACTCATCAGCAGGCTCAATAACACAGAAACAACCCTTGTAGGCACACTTGAGGCAATCCCACCTCCCAACACTCACACCATACCATCTGCAAGCTAATATACTCAACAAACACTACTCAAACACTTGCCACCTTCCACGGTATCCAGACAATAGGAGGGTACTCAAGCAGTAACATAAATTGCAGATTGACCCAAACATTTGCCCAACCTTTACATCAGCTATGCCCATAGTTGCCATCAGCCAGTTCAAACCACACCAAAACTGTCTTTGACGGCACATATCATAAATTCGTCTTAAACACATAGGTCCACGTGCGACTACGACCCTCGGCGACATCTTTAACCTTCCATTATACACAATACCCCACCCAACACCGGATAACCTAATAGAGACCCTCCTTTCAAATAAGCTTAATACAGAACTACTTCACTCCTCCCGAATAGGTCGACAATTTTGAAGAGACTGGTTCAATGCTAAATATCCTTACTCCTTTACGCATAACGGTTTCAGGAAATTATTGCCACAACCACACTCTTCACACATCTCACTCCTAACCCACCTCACTTAAACCAACCATGAAGATCCACCGAAAAGAAGAAAGTCCAACGCACCCTGGTATGCGCCATTGATTTAACACAATTCTAAGACACGACCGATCAGTCTGCCTCGATCGGTCATGTCAGGTTTTGTGTAATTGCATAACAATAATCCGTCTTTCCTGCCCTGGTCAGGGCGCCTGTACATCCCACTGCGTTTACGAGTTCATTTAGCAACTTCCGCAGTTAGATCGTAAGCCGGCTCCATTCAGTATATAGTCGTTGTATGAAACTCTTATGATTACTGTAGTGACGATGTAGGGCGTGTCTCTACAAAACTGTCACCACTTTTCAAATAAACATGAGTCAACTCAATCTCCACTGTGGGTTATTTCCTATAATATATAGCACGTATACCCTGTGCAACCTATAATATACTATAAATATTCGACTACCGTTACCGAGTGGTCAGCGTATCTGACGGGTCGCTATCCCTGGCGCTAAATTCTTTTATAGCTAACGTCAGATCAACCCTTATCATCTCCGCCAACTGCCTTATCAGCCCCAAGTTGTTCCGACTACCTACCTACGTACCATTTTTTAACAGCGAACATTCATAGCGTTCCTCAGTCACACCAGCCACTGTCATATCTGCCAGTGACATTCTGGCGAAAATCTGTTACGTATTTTTGAAGAGCACGTAATGCCGTTTTTTAGCGTTTTTTATTGAAGTTTCATTAAAGTGATAACTGTTAGGTTGTTATGCCTGTTTCGGTGTAATGACAGTGGCAGATATGACAGTGGCAGATATTGAAGTGGTGGAAAATGCGTGTGGGCTGAATCATCGTTAGGTAGAAAGCACGTGGGATGAAAGATTTTTAGCGGTTATGACAGTGTCCGGCCATGACAGTGAGGTGAAGTGAAGTGGCGATAGTGCGCGTGTGCGGGAATAATTTTAGCGCGAACGCTGGGCTCCCGTCATGTGGGTTCCAAAGTCTTTCAAACCATAATTGTTTTTTAATATAAAAGTGATTATTTAGTTTCCTGTGATTCAACATGTACGTTTAATGAAAATAAATATGAATACCAGTTGATCTTAGGTATTAAATAAATAAAATGGCTTAAAATAGTACTCTACACAGGGTGAAGTACTTTATCTATTAACATTACGAGACATTATTATTCGACAAAAAATTATTGTAATTTTTGAAGCATTCAAATATTTTGTTTATCTTTCTGTAACAGAAACTCGGCCTGTCATTTTTTTATTGAGGGATCTTTTATTGCCTTAAAAGGCTCGTTTCATTCACAATATCCAGATTTTAGGTGTAAAAAAAAATCCGAACTCGCAAGGTTGCAATTAGCTGCTCCAGGCGCGAGATTGCAATCTACTGAATAGATCCTCTACTCTGCTCTCAGTGTCAACAAAGCTTATGACATAAGGATGATAAAGAGCACTTATACAATCCAAAATTCAACGAAACGGGGCAGTTCGTGCATGAGAATAGATGTTATTTCAAAACTGAAGAGCACAATATTATCATGGTTTCTTTTTCACCGAAAGTAAATTTTGAATACCAAATAATGTTATTTCTTCTTATATCGCTTCTCATGATATATTTTCGTGCATTCAGTATAACATAAATTTTCCAATAATGGCATTAGATGAGATCTTTTCATTAGACAAGATCATCTCGTTGGATGAGATCTTCTCATTAGATGAGATCTTCTAAATGAATGTGAATTTCTTACATGATGTGATTTTCTCATACGACGATATTTCCTCATACCATGAAATTTTATCAATAAAGGTAATTTCGCAAAGGTGATGCAAATGAACATGTAATTTTGTTGGAAATGAGTATCCGACCATCCCACTACCAAAATTTATCATCTCAATCGTTGAATCATTCGCTCCATGTCGTGTAGGCAGTGAACAGTCTTCCAAATTGATCCTCTCAATCGTGATATTTCACCTGAAATATAATTTAATGTATTATATGAATAATTACCTTTCAGCACCCTCTGAACCTTGTCTGTGTATTGGTATGCATTAACAACCACATCAGCAGCCTCTAGAAGGGCAAACAAAATAAGATTGCATCATTGTTCATGAAACACAGCAGAAAGAGTAATCATTGATTGTGGAGTGCTTGATCGGGTCAACGAGTGTGTAGTTGAAAAAAATATATATATCATGCGTTTGACCTACGCAAGTTCCTGAAACCAGCGATAAATTTAAACTTATTCTGATAGTTATCACTAAGAACATTAATGAAACATACAGTAGGTGTACCACCACTTGAATATGCAGTTGCAAACACTTCATGTCACGCGTAAGATCACTTCCAACACCATACAATACTGTGGTGATCATTTTTTATTTCGAATAAGCATTTAAAAAGATTAAACGGAAAAAAAAGAAATTCCGTTCATTTGTCTGAGGAATTTTAAGAGAAAAACGTAGTAAAATTTTTTTGAACTTGAATCGTTGAAATCCTGTTGAAGAATTGCACGTATGGGAAGGAACAAAACCCGTTGAAGAGTCACTCTAATAATGGTTGAAGAGTCAAACTTGACCAGGATAGTAGCAAAAATTGTTCAGCTTTTGACTGAAAACAGATTAGTAAAGCGGAAAGGTTTTTAGAAAGATGACTTGTTGTTTGATGTGGGAAAATTATTATTATGATACCGAAGTATGTGGGGTTTAAGATGGAGGAGTAACTTTTGAAGCGTTCCAGCGTTGTCAGGACTGTGTGCGAGGATACATTTTTAAATTGAATCCCATTGCAATCTGTCACCCTTCAAAGAATCAAGAATGTGCTTCTGAATGAATCCAATGAATAAATGCATTTTATGTTGATTTTGATTGCTGGGAACTTCTTACATCAAGAATTCGGATTTATTACGACAGTGATCCAATCATCCACCATTGAGAGAATTCTGGATGAATCAATACTTTCCGCAGATGTCTCTGAATAGTCTGTCAAAATATTGACAAACAGCTGCAGCAGAGTGACCAAACAGAGACTGGATGAAAATTGTCGGCTCCGATGCAATCAGCTTGAAAGTTGCCGAGTCGCCCGGTTGTTTACATGATTATGAATTAAATAACTGAAGGAGTGCTAATGAATCTTAATACAACAACAAAATGTAACAACACAATTGAATCACAGCGAATATAAGAAATCGAAATGTATGTCTACGCGCCTTTTCAATATGATTCTGGTATGAATAAAAAAATATACCTTGAAGGGAATCACTTTTCGAAAGTTCTGTACGTGTAATCGGAGGTAAACAAGATTAAAGCTGGTGTCCGTGAATGAAAATAAAATGGTAATCGTGACTGATTTTGGAATTGACTCCGTTCTAATCACTCTAATCGACGTGAAGTATTATAGACGACGGATATAGCGTCTTTTTGCTTTTTGTTTCGACATCCCTGCGTGGAGCTTGAGTGTTTTCAAGTAGGCATGTAAAGAGATATGCCGTGAAGCGAGGTAACCGCAAAGATCCTGCCCACCACATTAAGCCCTCATGCTTTCTGCCTCACTAGGCCCACATTATATGCCTCACCCCTCCTTCACCGCATTAACAGTCGCAGTAAATGCACATTCCACACCTAAATCACACTTTTTCTGCTTATCGTGTTGCCAGCTAAAGGATTCAGACACTTCTGTTTATCGTGTTGCAAGCTAAAGGATACAGACACTTCTGTTATTCATGTTGCCAGACCAGGGATACAGACACTTCTGTTTATCGTGTTGCTAGCTAAAGGATACAGATACTTCTGGTAATCGTGTTGCCAGACCATGGATAAAGACACTTCTGTTTATCGTGTTGCCAGCCCAAGGATACAGACGCTTCCATTTTTCGTGCTGCCAGCCCAAGGATACAGACGCTTCTGTTTATCGTGTGGTCAGCCCTAGGGTGCAGAAATTTCTGTTCATCGTGTTGCCAGCCCAAGAATACAGACACTTCCGTTTTTCGGGTTGTCAGACCAATAATACAGACAATTTTGTTTATCGTATTACCAGCTCAAAGAAACAATCACTTCTGTTTATTGTGTGGCCAGCCCAAGGATACAGACACTGCTGATTATCGTGTTACTAGCCCAAGGATACAGACACTTCCGTTTTTTGTGTTAACAGCCCAAGGATACAGACACTTCTGTGTATCGTGTTGCCAGCCCAAGATACAGACACTTCTGTTTAATGTGTTACCAGCCCACGGATACAGACACTTCTGCTTATCGTGTTGCCAGCCCAAGGATACAAACACTTCTGTTTATCGTGTCAACCCAAGGATACAGACACTTCTGTTTATCGTGTCGTCCGCCTAAGGGGAGAGACACTTTTGTTTATCTCGCCCTGCCTCGCCCATGTGAGCAGCGTCTCCTGCCCTCCCTCTGGACATCGTACCGCTGCTATGGGACTTCTCCACTTGACTCCGGTCATCGTACCGCTGCTACGGGACCTCGCACCGCTGTTACGGGATATCGTACCGCTTCTGCGGGACATCGCGTCAAAAAAATAGCCGTCAATGCATGGTTACAATAGCTGTCATTGCATAGTTAGGTCTTGATAACATATATCAACACTGTGAAAACAAGTGTGGTAATTTATGATCTGTTGGTTTTATTTAGATTTAGATTTTTATCATTGCTGTGCCCATAGACTACCTGTCTGTTCCTTAGCAGTAATTTATAAGTATACTGACTTTTAACACTTCAAATGCAACTGGTTGTTGTCATTGCACAACTATATTTGAAAACGTATTTTCACACTGATAGGATGCTTCTGTTAGAATGACACACTGTTTGGATGCAGCTCTGGTTCGTTTACCTTTTATTTTAGCGGTGCATGTCTACGGGCCTGTCTTTATCGGTATTCTAATGGGTTATTGGTCATCAAATAATTAGCATTTTCAAATGAAACTGGTTTGCAGTAACAAAATCCGATGAAATTTGAGGTGGGCAGTATCATTGCACTGAACTCTGAAACCATAAACCAAGCAGCCACCATTTGATCATGAAAAATTATGTCCATGTTATGTTGTCAGTTTACTTATATGTGAATTTGTACCGAAAATACTTCAAATGAACTCAATACCTTAAAATCTATCCTGCAATAAGAAGTAACTTGCACTAACACGCATCAGACGATTATCAAATCAAATCAAATCAATTAAATTTAAAATCAAATCAATGAACGGGAGCACGACTGCCAAAGTTCAACAACAAGAATATAAAGAATTTTTGTATCGGTTATTACTCCAGTTTCATTACAATAGAAAAGTAACAATAGGATATACAAAATTGTTTGTCTATGTGACTTCTGCGTCAATCATAATCAAGTGGAAACTTCTGTGACTTAAAAACTAGGAACAACTGTATAATCTATTCTCTCTCTAGGGCCCTCACGCTTCTTCCTCCTCCCCCGCACCCTTACAACTGTTGTGATACTACCTGATACAAGTATCTTTTATCAGGTAGTATCATTGTATTGTACCACTTTACATCTTGCTACTTAGAATCGTTCTACGATTTCATAACACCTAACTTACTGAATTGTAATTATTTTTTCGTCATCTTCTGATATTCCGCCGGCCATGTCTGGTATAAGGTTGGTGCCCAGAATCATGCTATCATTCCTTTATTGAGAAGCAGATGGGAGCAGCTACGAGTTAGTTTAGCTTTGCATTCAACCCAAATCCCGAATAGGAAGTAACCTTGCGCTAACGCGCATCCGACAATACGCGCATCCGACTCTCATTTGTATTATTCCCGTTTTAATTCCGTTTTTGAATCGTCGACAAAATCGTCACATCCCGCATCTAATAATAGTATTGCATTCATATCTGCTGTCTACAATAAATTACAAAAAAATAGAACTCGAGCAAAAGGTCAATTTTCCCACCGGGAAATTCTATTACAGTTCAAGATGGTTCAGGCTAAGCTAGAATGTGGCATCTGCCACACATCGTACGCCTCCAAACTAATGGATTGTCAAAGTTCTTCTAGCTCTGCCAGGACTTTGCGTAACAGTCCCTCAAATGGGGAATGCAAGACATTACGCTGTAAATTTTGTCAAGCGGCAGAAGAAACCAAACAACTGAAAGCGCAAATCAGTCACGCATCTGATGTCTTTTCCAAAATAGAGACAGCCTCATCCAATGACATATCTATAACAGAGACAGTCAACGCAGAGACCCGTATGCTAGCAGTTGAATTTAAATTGGGAAACGTGCTGAAACAATTTCACGAATTTAAAGATCTGATAAGCAGCAAATCAGCAGCAGTCAAAGAAACTGTCGAGGCCACCCAAAAAAAAGTGAAAGAACTCCAAGTGCACCTAGACTCCGAATTCACCAAGAAGCTTTCAGCTCTAGACGCTGAGACAAACGATCGTATTAAACCGATAGAAAACTCAGTCAAAGATAGCGAGGCACCGTACCCAACTGTAGTTAGTAGGAGGCAGCCACGCTGTGACAATGCAACAAACGTTGGACCACAATCTCACCACTTTCGAACCTATACACGTAACCGATTCAATCTATTGCCCGATGATGTGGACTCGCAGAATACAGAGGAAATTATTGTGATTGGTGAATACAATGTCACCTCCTTCAAATAAAATCAGCGAAAAGAGGAAATTCAACTAGAAATACTCGGCAGAGCTGATTTGAAAATTGACGAGGTCTAAGGCATAATTGCAAAGAAAAGGACACATTCATCTAGGGGAATTATAATACAAGTCGGAGCTAAAGACCTGTCGCAGACGGAATCGACATGGAAAAGGTGTGAAGTTCCCAACGTGGGGCACTCAACGTAATTATTTGCCCATGAGCTAGGGTTGAGAAACAAAAAGAAAACGGGACTTATTTACTTTAATCAGTGCAATAAATTTCACTTTAAGGAATTCAAATTGAATTAATTGCATCAGCCACCGGTTGTCTTATATAATCCTAGTGTGGCTGTGCATGCAAATGAAAATTGACAATTATACATCAATAACACAACCTATCATGTGTGGCGGAAAATTAGCCTGAAACATTAATAAATATGAATAGGTCACATGTCAAAAGGTTATGTCATAATTGTTCTCCTGGACTTCTCGTTGGGGAGTTGCTCCATTTGACAGGAGAATGGTGGATGGAGCCTTGCGGGGAGAGAGAGGAAAAGTGTTATGACATATTGT
>SDVV010006238.1:0-18596 GCA_016164225.1 Gammarus roeselii
TATTCCACTTTACTTGTTGCGTGCCTAGTATTATCGATTAGTTTCACGTAATGTTATGTAATGGTTCGCGAATAATTGTAGACTTCAAACGATTATGTATGCTTACTCGGATATATCAGTGTCGGTTTTTAGTGGTTAAAGCGTTAGTTAGTAAGTAGTGTTAATGTTAGAATAAGATTTTTTGTTGATGTTGTAATGATGGATTTCTTGATGGAATTAAGAGATGAGCAGCTTATTGTCATGTTATGATGTGAATTGTCTAATATAGGGTATTGGTCTGAGCTTGTTTAACTTGATTTGTTTCTTTCTGTTTTTGTGTATTAAAACGAACGTTCACTACATCCACTTTAACATTTTACTATAGGTCTGTGATGTAATGACCACAGTCAACAAAAATCTAGATTATAAATCGCGCCCATAGTACCTAATTAGGGATCAATGTACGACAACATTGACAAGAAAACTCAATGAATACAAAATTGTTGCCATACGCTACCAGATACGTTAATACCTAACCTAACCAATCTCACCAATAATTATGTAATAGTTCCTCCCTCTGAAGTAATGTTACAAGCGGCGTGCTTCAAGGATCCATGTTAGGTCCTGTTCTCTTTATAATATCAACTAACGATCTCGATAGCAACGTACTCTCAAACATTAGCAAGTTTGCAGACGATACTGAGGTAGTACGAAAAGTGCTATCTTAGCAGATCCAACTAGACCTAAAAGAAATTGTTGATTGATCAGAAAAGTGGCAAATGGAATTTGATGTAGACAAATGTAAAGTTATGAACATAAGTCAAAATAACCTCTAACACGAATATTCAATGGTCGGAGAGAAACTCATTCCTGTCACCGAAAAGAGTGATTCAGGTGTCATCATTAGTAACGACTTAAAAAGTAGTAAGCAACGTAACGATGCTGCCACCAAGAAAGGCCACAAAATGCTAGCTATGATGTCCCGCACTATCTCGTAGAAAAACACTCACAGTATTGTCAAGTTATACAACGCATTTGTAAGACCGCATCTCGAGTATTCCGTTCAATTCTGGTCTCAATATCATAGAAAAGACGTTATTAAATTAGAAACGGTTCAGCGCAGAGCTACCAAACTCATCCCTCCGCTGCAGAATAAATCGTACGAAGACAGGCTACGTGAACTAAATCTTGATTCGCTAGAGAAACGTCGTGTCAAAATCGACATGATGGAAATGTGGAAGATTGTGAAGGGTAAGGAAAACGTCGACCGAGCGAGTCCTTTCACTCTAGATACGAACCAAGTGACTAGGAACAATGGATACAAAATCGTTACGAATCGTTTCGCACTCGAAATCACGCGCAATTTCTTCACGTATAAAGTTGTCGAAAATGAAACAAACTTCTAGCGGAGCTTGTGAATAGCAATACAATAGAAACGTTTAAGTCGAAACGTTTTCTTTCTTGATGTTTAAAAACATAAATGGCACATGAAGCTCTCTTAGACGTTCTACTTCAGAACTAATTAATTTCCTTTCTGAAGGCAGCTTAGTGTGGGCTAATAGGCATGTTGATGTCTTCCTACACTTGTAAACACTTGTAAACACCGGTGACCCATCCACTCCTCTACCGCTAATTCGCCCATGCCCTCACCGGTGGGTAGGTCTGTATATCCTCGAGGTGGCGAGGGGTGGGATGGGCGGCTGACAGTTCGTAGCCCGCACACATCTCAAACAGCACGTGACCTTCGGGGAGAAGGGCGGTTAGTGAGGGGCGGGATGAGGAGGCTATTGAGGGGGCGATTACTGAGTACCGGGAGCAGGCGGCTTGTGAGGAGGCGGGAGAGGAGTTAGAGCGGCTAGCTATGCGAGGGGTTAGGGAGGGTTGGAGGGATGTGGTTAGTATGGAAGGGGGAAGGGACGAGAGGGTCAGAGTTTAGTAAAAAATCGGACGACGGCGTTTGGGGAAGGGGCAAGAGAGTGGCAGTGAGGGACTGGTGGATAAGGTTTGGAAAAATTCTTAGAACAACAGACGATGGTATAATGAAATAACCAGATGGTTATTTACCTACCATGAGGGGCCTACTAAGCTAGACTGTACAAGATTCTAAACGCAAAACTGCAAGCATTACAGCTTCATCAAACACTATGCTGGTCATATTAAAATGACTAGAAAGGGTACATAAAACGATTAAGTCCCCAACACAACACCTGGTTTTAAAATTTGCCCGAGCGTTTTAGAAGATCTTTCCAAATCAAGTGACCAGTAACGGTCGGATCGCTTGTCGCTGCATCAAATGCTACTTCATTCGATCAGTAACGAATTACAAGAGCCTCACCGAAGCAGAGCGAGTCGATGGCGTCTCTGTTTTCTCTGAGACGCCTCTTGATGATTGGGTAGATGCGAGAGGTGAAACCAAACAGGGTGTTCTCCAGGCCAGACAACCTTGGGTGTAGGAAGATAAAAAAAAGTGTATTGCAGGCATCTCTATACCGAAACGCGTAGGAAATTCAAAACTTGGATCAGTTAAGACCCTAAATATAGATTTTTTATGAAGATGATGGTTAACAAATGTTATAAGGACCCTATAACCAATATTAGTTTCATTGAGTTGCAATATCTGTTTCACAGGGGATGGAAACATCGTCATGTGATACAATTTTTCGAAAATTGAATCACATGATACAATAGTGACACTGTGACTGGCCACCCCGCCCACCTGGCGACTCCGTTCTGCAGCACAATGTTTCCGCTGTGGACGTGTCCGCAGGGCGGGAAGCCGCGGTCCTGCAGGAACAGCAGCGCCTCCAGTATTTGCCGCCCCAACCTCTGCACCTGCTTCAGGGGCAGGCCCGCCGCCCGCTGCTGGTACTTCTCAGTCCAGTCCTCCTGCCAGTGGCTCTAATAGAGGAGGAGGGCACTTATGTGTTAAAGTCCATGCTATCGAGAGACTTAGAGGCTTAGGTCCAACATAGGTGTTACGTCGACGACACAAAGAGACCTAGGGGCTTTGGTTAATGACACGAAGGGATTTAGGTGTTTACGTCGATGACACGAATAGACTTAGGTGGTTAGGTCAATGCCACGAGAAGATTTAGTCCCTGGATACCAGAATGTGTGCTTACTCTAATAGAGTTTCCATCAGGTTAGCAAACTTTAGGGAATACGGTAGTCATGACTTTTGATGTCCCAAAAACAATTCCTTGCCTAAGTTGAATTTTCTTATGATCAGCATACGCATGGTGATCGCAAAAAATGTCCAGTTATTAATAACGCTGAAATTTATTAACTATTGGAGAAGTTTAAAATAAGTTTCATCGAGAAGAACGGAAACAGAACCAAAGTTAGGCCTTAACGATGTCGATGTTATGCTGATGTTGCTCACAACAAATCGATCGCTGGTCAAAAAGTGATTCTAAAAACTGAGTGCCAAATCTTACGAACATTGAAACAGTTGAATGCAAGCCACGTGGGAGTAAATCGCTGAGAGCGTTTCAAAAGTTAACGCTTTAATGAGTTACTAGTATCGAATGTAGCTATCACCAACCGGTGGCGTGCGAAAAATCTTACACTATCCATGTAGCCTTGTCGTATGATCGCAAAAGTATTTTTAGGTATAAAGGGTCTGCTCCGTTGGGGTATATGCTTCTTAACATGCCAAGATAATTGACAGCGTTAATCGACTGGCCCTGCTATGTTTCAGGATCCTCGAAGAAATATGGCCGATAAATTTTGTTTCCACTTGGTCCGCACCACACTGTTTGTTATCTTTGGGGAGTTGAAAGGTTTCCAAAGTGATCATTTGGTTTAGTTGGTGACCACTTCTGCTAGTCTTGTCTATTTGTCATACCTTTCAGGAAGATGTGGCATTCATAACTGAAAATTATGTTATTCAATGAAAACTGATTATCATCGCACATGTCCTCAACTCTGCGGCATTAGATTTTGTAAGGTTTCAAATTAGGATATTTTTTTTATAAATGTTCGTAGAGTTTCTCTCTTCAACTGGTCTAAGTCTCTCTTCAACTTTTCTTAGTCTCTCTTCAACTGGTCTCAGCAGCGAATTTCCTCACTGATCTTATGCCATCGGAATCGACTAAATTCCTCACCATGTCAATGTTCGCTCCCGTCCTCACTTTTCGTACGCCCTGAATTACCTTTATTTAAATTAAGAGCTGTGCCGAGTGTATTCCACCAGGCATCATTTCTTCGGACTGTTTTCTTGGCTAACGGAATTCCATAACTTGCCTGATACCGACTATGGTTTTGAATACGGAACGGTGCTGAATCCTCAACTGCACAACTTATATGCGCTGTTCAGAGTTAATTGTGCCATTTTTGTAGGGTTGATGATCGTATATGAGCTATCGAAATAAATTAGGAATTTTTGTTCTTTACAATGATGAAACTTATCTCAACCTCCTCGCTTCAATACTTAACAAATTGCAGCATTATCAAAAAGAGGGCTTTTTTAGAGGCCTTCCTCTATTGTCAAAAAATATTATTCTAACTCACACCGAGGGAAAGAGGGACACCGAGGAAGAGAGCGACACCGAGGAAGAGAGGGACACCGAGGAAGAGAGGGGCACTGAGGAAAAGAGGGACACCGAGGAATGGAGGGACACCGAGGGAGAGAGGGACACCGAGGAAGGGAGGGACACTGAGGAAGAGAGCGACACCGAGGAAGAGAAGGACACCGAGGAAGGGAGGGACACCGAGGAAGAGAGCGACACCGAGGAAGAGAGGGACACCGAGGAAGAGAGGGACACCGAGGAAGGGAGGGACACCGAGAAAGAGAGGGACATTGGGGAAGGGAGGGACACCGAGAAAGAGAGGGACATCGAGGAAGGGAGGGGCACCGAGGAAGAGAGGGACACCGAGGAAGAGGGACACCGAGGAAGGGAGGGACACCGAGGAAGGGAGGGACACCGAGGAAGGGAGGGACACCGAGGAAGAGAGGGACGTCGAGGAAGGGAGGGATGGTTTCATCTCCGGAATTACAAGGAGACAGAACAAAATGCAATGGGAATTATACCAACAAATTCAGATGCAGCCAGACACAGTCTTTTCAACTTCCTTTTCAAAGAATATGTGCATGTATACCAATGTCATGTGCAATATTTTATATTACAAATTAACAGCGTTTTTAATGCAGTACACACGTAGAAATGTAAAATCATACAAATCTAAATAAATTACAGAGATTCAAATGAAATCGATTTGAACGAAAATGCTGTTAGGTTCGCCTAAAATACCGCATTCTGTTAATTTACCCTCTACAATCCTTTTTATCACAAAATCGCTCAGAATGTCAGTCTCCTATTATTGCCCTGTATATAGCTACAATGAGCTGCTTATTGTTCCCTTCGGATGTTTCTAGGGTATTCTCGGGTACCTTATCCAGCTGCTCAGGCATAGGAATATTTTCTGTAAGCGGTCTCATACTCGCTCATTAAATGCCAGATCATCCTGTCTATGAGGACATTCATGATGCATTTCTCTACTCACTCTGCATATAAAGAGCTATTGAATGCATCCACCAACTCCCTATGGTTACCAAATGTAAAGAGTTATTGAATGCATCCACCAGCTCCCCATGGTTGCCAAATGTTTACATTTGAGCTCTGAATGTTTTAGGAAGTATTTCAGGTTGATTCAATAACGTGTAGAGTCTAATTTTGTCCACGGCCTCCCATTTCATTAGTCAAGTTGACCCATTGTGTCGTAGTAAGGACCTCGTGACCGATGGGCTTCATTACCTCCGCGTGTCGTAGTAAGGACCTCGTGACCGATGGGCTGCATTACTTCCGCGTATCGACAATGTTTATGTCCACCCTTTCCCTTTATATATCAGTGATAGCTACACAATGTTTGTACTGCGAGTCTGGAACAGCCGTGGCTCAATAACGTACTGGGTCCAATGAACAAAGTTATTTTCTCTGTACATAAGAAAGTTCATAAGAAAGTTTTTTACTCCTCCAACTTATGATGATTTTTTCAGCGCATTCTCGAACTCGCGGCGTAAATATGTATTATAAGACACAGCTATTACCACTTACCCATGTGAGGAGGTTCTGCGAGAGCCACCTCTGACTCACCCTGTAGATGAGGTCTTTGAGCGTGCCCTTAGGATTGGTGGGCTGGATGATGACGATATAGGAGTGCGAAGACACGGTGGCAAAGTCCAGATCCAGTACGGGGTAGATGTATGGGTGCTGGAGAGCCTGGGGATTGACAGGTAGATAAAAATACGCGAGAAGATATGTTTTATCCCTACATCGAGTAGTGTGGTTCACCAGAGATGAATATAGCCGTCTGGCGATAGACAAATAATATCCCTAACAAGATACTTTCCCCTAAATTGACAACACTGTTGTGAAATCTTCAGATTAACGTACATGCTAGATGCTCACTAAATATAATCAGTCATGTACTGAGATAAATGGGTCAAATCGGCAGTTATGCAAATTATTTATTTGTTGAGACATCTTGGAAAGAAACTAATCGAGGTCGTGGTAACGTCTGAATAGAATTACGAGGCTATTGGAGGGAAGCCAATCCAACACCATTAGGTTCGACATGTTTGAAAATTATTATATGCTATTTAATTAACTTATGTTCAATCTTCATTCTACATTTTCTACTGTCTATAGCAACTGGTTTCTATAATTGAAAGTAAAATTATATACAAGAATTATAGGTCAAAACACATTTGCACAAATAACCGTCGCCATGGTCGTTTGTTTAGCCTGTGGGATACGTTCATTTCTGATTGAAGTCAATGCTTTCACTTACATATGTATTCATGACATGGGTAGTCAGTGAAACCTACTCACCTGGAAGAGCCGTACGAGAGAGCCTCCCTAGCACCTGGCTGGACGACCACAAGACTTCAGGGGGCGTGAGGCTGCTGTGTCATCACCGCCTTACCTGGAAGAGCTCAATGAGAGACTCCCTAGCCCTCGGCTGGACGACCAATGGACTTCAGGCGGTGTGTGGTTGCAGCGTCTTCACCATCTTACCTGGAAGAGCTCTATAAGAGCCTCCCTTGCCCCAGGCTGGATGACAACTGGACTGCAGGGATCATGAGGCTGCAACGTCATCAGTCTCTCTGTTTTGACAACGGTATCCTTGACGCTGAACCAGTTCTTGTCGATGCGGGAGCCTGAAAGAATAGGGGCAGGAAGTAAGATTAAATTCACTGGGCAATGTGACATTAGATGACATGAGTGACGTCATATCAGACCGCATTTCAGTCTAGTTCTCAAATACCTACTTCCTACACACAAAATCCGGCACTTGCGGCTGTCGGTTAAAACTTCAATAAAGATTGGGTCACGTAATAAATCCAAACGATTAGGGTTCATGTACGACGAAGGAAATTAACTTCTTCATAACTCCATAAATGATTTTTTTATACACTTTTAATTCAGTAATAGTAGGTCGTTTATAAAATAGTGATGAGCTGTTAAATGTTGGGTAAGTCAAAGAGGCTCATGTTGCTCTGTGCACTGTAAATGTGACTGTTTTGAGAGAAGTAAATGTTTCAGGTATTGCGAAGGGAAAGATGTAGGAGGCGGTGGAGGTGATGAAAGCAGGGCATGCGTCGTCCTCGGACGGCGCTAGGGTTGAGAGCTTTAAGAAGGGTGGAACATTTATGAATAAATACTTGGTGAGGTTATTGAATGTGTGCTCTGTGTAGGGTGTGGGGGCGATTGATTGGGGCAGTGTTAAGTATGATGTGGAAGTTGAAAGGGAGATTTCTGATTGATATGATTGATGATAGTGCAGATGGTGCAATCGTCGAGGAGTAGTGCGGCTTTAGGAGGAGTTTAGGGTGTGACTGTCAGGTATTTGCTGAGGGTCAGGTGCGCAAGAAGTGTCCAGCAGACGAAAAACATGTGTACTGGCAGTTTTTGGACCTAGAAGCGACTCAATACAGAGACGACAGAGAGGCGACGTAGAAGGTCCTGCAGCTGGTTGGAGTAGGCAGGAGTTTGTTGTGAGCGGTACAGAGTTTCTTTGTGGGTAGCAGAGCGTGTGCCAAAGTAGGGAGAAGGGTGAGTGAATGGTTGCAGGGGAAGTGGTACGGAGACATGGTATAAAGGATGCAGTGGTGAGAAAATTCAAAACATGTTTATTAGGTCAAATTTTAGAGTTGTTAGAAGCAGATGACACGATATGGCAGTTCAGTCAATTGCTTTTGGCGGGAGATACAACAATGGTGGCAGACTCAGGTGGGATGTGTGACAGAAGGTAGCCGCAAGTTAATGAGTGCAGAATAATAATTGAGAGGTTCAATGAATAGCGACGCGAATGTAATCGGAGTCAACGTAAACGGCAGTCGCTGACAAGATTATTGTGAATTAAGAACACGTTCTCCCGTGCGACTATGGGAGGTGACGTGGCAACATACATGACCAATAGATTGAATGATAGGTGAATGAAGCGTCTTCACCTATTTGCCTGAGGCAGCTTATGGTGGTGGAGTACCATCACCTATCGCCCCGAGATGGTCTATGATGGTGTGGCGCCCTCGCCTTTCAACTTGAGATGGTCTATGATGGTGTGGTGCCCTCACCTTTCAACTTGAGATGGTCTATGATGGTGTGGCGCCCTCACCTTTCAACTTGAGATGGTTTTGATGGTGTAGCGCTCTCACATATTTCCCTGAGTTAGTCTATGTTTCACACTGGTGAAGTCTACGATGGTGTAGTGCCCTGACTTATCGGACTAAGGGAGTCTATGATAATGTAGAACCCCCATCAATCTCCCTCTGGTGGCCTACGATGGTGTAGCGCCCTTACGTTTCTCACTGAGGTAGTGTATGATGGTGTAGCGCCTTTACGTTTCTCACTGAAGTAGTCTATGATGGTGTAGCGCCTTTACGTTTCTCACTGCGGTAGTCTATGATGGTGTTTCGCCCTAACGTTAATCACTGAGGTAGTCTATGTTGGTTTAGCACGCACCCATACAATCCTGACTGAGGTAGTCTATGATGGTGTAGCACCCTTACGTTTCTCCCTGAGGTAGTCTATGATGTTGTAGCGCCCTTAGGTTCCTCACTGAGGTAGTGTATGATGGTGTAGCACCCTAAAGTTTCTCACTGAGGTAGTCTATGATGGTGTAGCGCCCTTACGTTTCTCACTGAGGTAGTCTATGATGGTGTAGCGCCCTTACGTTTCTCACTGAAGCAGTCTATGATGGTGGAGCGCCCTTACATTTCTCACTGAGGTAGTCTATGATGGGGTATCGCCCTTACCTTCCTCACTGAGGTAGTCTATGATATTGTAGCGCCCTTACGTTCCTCACTGACGTAGTGTATGATGGTGTAGCACCCTTAGGTTTCTCACTGAGGTAGTCTATGATGGTTTAGCGCCCTTACGTTCCTCACTGAGGTAGTCTATGATAGTGTAGCGCCCTTACGTCCCTCACTGAGGTAGTCTATGATGGTTTAGCGCCCTTACGTTTCTCACTGAGGTAGTCTATTATGGTGTAGTGTCCTTACGTTCCTCACTGAGGTAGTCTACGATGGTGTAGCGCCCTTAAGTTCCTCACTGAGGTAGTCTATGATGGTGTAGCGCCCTTACGTTCCTCACTGAGGTAGTCTATGATGGTGAAGTGCCCTTACGTTTTTCACTGAGGTAGTCTATGATGGTGTAGCGCCCTCACGTTTCTCACTGAGGTAGTCTATGATGATGTAGTGCCCATACGTTTCTGACTGTGGTAGTCTATGATGGTGTAGTGCCCTTACGTTTCTCACTGAGGTAGTCTATGATGGTGCAGCGCCCTTACGTTCCTCACTGAGGTAGTCTATGATGGTTTAGCGCCCTTACGTTTCTCACTGAGTTAGTCTATGATGGTGTAGCGCCCTTACGTTCCTCACTACACTGAGGTTGTCTATGATGGGGTAGTGCCCTTTCGTTTCGCACTGAGGTAGTCTATGATGGTGTAGCGCCCTTACGTTTCTCACTGAGGTAGTCTATGATGATGTAGCGCCCTTACGTTTCTCACTGAGGTAGTGTATGATGGTGTAGCACCCTAAAGTTTCTCACTGAGGTAGTCTATGATGGTTTAGCGCCCTTACGGTTCTCACTGAGGTAGTCTATGATGGTGTAGCGTCCTTACGTTCCTCCCTGAGGTAGTCTACGATGGTGTAGCGCCCTTAAGTTCCTCACTGAGGTAGTCTATGATGGTGTAGCGCCCTTACGTTTCTTTCTGAAGTAGTCTATGATGGCTTAGCGCCCTTACGTTTCTCACTGCGTTAGTCTATGATGGTGTAGCGCCCTTACGTTCCTCACTACACTGAGATTGTTTATGATGGGGTAGTGCCCTTTCGTTTCGCACTGAGGTAGTCTATGATGGTGTAGCGCCCTTACGTTTCTCACTGAGGTAGTCTATGATGGTGTAGCGCCCTTACGTTTCCCACTGAGGTAGTCTATGATGGTGTAGCGCCCTTACGTTTCTTTCTGAGGTAGTCTATGATGGTGTAGCGCTCTTACGTTTCTCACTGAGGTAGTCAATGATGGTGTAACGCTCTTACGTTTCTCACTGAGGTAGTCTATGATGATGTAGCACCCTCACCTTTCTCCTTGAGTTACTCAATGACGTTGTAGTGCTATCGTCTACCCTCACCTTGAAAATGTAGTGCCCTCACCTATCTCCCTGTGGTATCATATGATGAAGCAGAGCGCAATCACATCGCCTTAAGGTGGTCTATGATTGTGTAGCATCTTCACTCATCTGACTGAGGTAGTCTATGATGGAGTTGGGTCCTCATCTATCTCTCTGAGATGGTCAACGTTGGTGAGCGCCCTCACCTATCTCCCTGAGGTGGTCTATGATGGTGTAACGCTGCCGTCCCTTGGCGTAGGCCTTTGCCGCTGCTGCCGCCGCCTCTCGAGTAGCTCCTGCTGCTGCCCGCCGCTCCAGCTCCATCCGCTCACCCCCACCGTCGTCCTCCAGCGCCGAGTACGAGTAGCGCCCGCCATGCCTGTTGGAGGGAAGTTGATTAAAAGGCATTCGCAGCATACAAGCAACTTTATATTCTATCGTGCTTAAGGGGGATGCAATGATAGTGCTTGAGGGGCAATGTAATGATCGAGCTTGAGGGAATGTAATGATAGTGCTTGAGGGGCGATGTAATGATCGTGCTTGATGGGAATGTAATGAGAGTGCTTTGAGGGGTGATGTAACGATCGTACTTGAGGAGCGATGTAATGATCGTGCTTGATGGGCAATATAATGATCGTACATGAGGGGCGATGTACTGGTGAAGAAATAGGGTCGCTCTGTAAGATGTATATGTGCTCGAAGAAGTGAACCAGCTCTAAAGAAAAGCTGCACCACATTGTTTTTACAAAGGGTGTAACAAACGCTAGATGGATTTACGCCAATGGGAAATATTAAAATTACATTTTTTACAAGCAATGGTATCCACAATATGAGCGGTTAAACAATTTTCGTCCAGTTACAAGAGTTGCATAAGCCAACCCAATATCATCGAGGATGACAACCGAAGACAAGCGTAAAGGATAATAATGCAGTTTGCTGCAGAGCGCTCTCCAGCAGCCGTCAAAAGGAATTCCTACATCCAGTACAGAATCATAGGAAGAGCAAAAAATAGGTTTCAACCTGATCTTTCCAACAAGATTCTGAACCACTTCCATGAACATGGAACTCTTGAAGGGGTGAAAGGAAAATTACGTCCATGAAAGCCGCCAACTGCGAAGATGCTTGTTCAAGAAGAAGTGAGACATAACTTGGCTACTTTAGTTCGTAGAATAGCCAAAAAAACTCAAAATTACAATCAGTACGAACTACAAGTTATTGAAAACTGTTCAGCATCTAATACCTTTTAAACCACAGAGCTGCATAAGCAATGCAGTATTATATTATGTCGTATGGATTTTGACCAGCAGCACAGACCCCCGGATGATAATATTTAGGGACGTGATACTGGTGTAGTGGAAATTAATTTCGGTTCGATGACTCGCTGAAACAAGGCGATGAAAAAGTAATGGCATGGGCAGCCATCGTGTATGGTAGAGTGCATGGGCAGCAATCGTGTATGGTAGAGGGCTCCCGATATTGTGGTTTGAATACGGCGTAGCAGTTAATTCGGAGAAGTACCTTAATCTCCTTAAGAAAAAATTGTTGCCAGGTGGTAGGTCGAAGAAGTTCTGCGATCAGCCGGAGGTTACTTCTGCTCACTGCTGTATCGAGTCCCTCACATTTTTATAGGACGAATTCCGGAGAAAATAATCAGCCTCGAACGACCCCCCTTTTGTAGCCCCGACCTCAGCCCGCTCGACTTTTGTTTTTGAGGCGATGTGTAATCCATTATCCACGAACGCAAGCCAACGACTTTTAAATATCTGAAGAGACTGCTAAGTAAAATCACGACACAAATGAGCAAAGGAAATGTTCGACGTGCTTAACAAATTTCATCCAAAGGGCTCGTATCTGCGCTCATGAGAATGGGTCCCATTTCGAAGCTAAAATTAATTTTTTATATCAATTGTCGCACGAAAACAAGTAAACGTCTCTTATTTTCAATTTATTCATTATTTCAAAGTTTAAAATGTCATTTGACGTCGATCTTAAAGATAGTTTTAGTATAACAAACTTCAAAAACATCTGTGTGAGTGGTAGGCTCGCTCTAGGAAGTAGATGCGCTCTAAAGAGTATGAGGACTCTGAGTAGAAGACGCACATTAAGAATTAAACTTTCGATAAGAAGTAGTCAAGTTTTAAGAAGAAGACTTGCTCTACGAAGAAGACGTGTTCTACGAAGCAGACAATTTCTGCAGAGTTGACGTGCTGTACGAAGTAGACACGCTTTAAGAAGTAGACGCGGTCTAAGAGCCTAATGTGGTCTTTGCAGTAGTCCCACTCAGAAAAGCCGTCACACCCAAGCAGGTAGTCCCGACCCAAGAAGTTGTCACGTTCTATGAAGTAGTCACACTCTAGGAAGAAGTTACACTTTGAGAACTGCTCACGCTCTAAACAGGTAGTCATGCTCCATAACGAGATCACGCTCAAAGAAGTGGTCACGCTTCTTTGAGCGTGATCTCGTTATTGGTTACAAGAGCTGAGACCTTAATTTTAATTTCGCGTTTTATTTAAACTTCATCTAAATCAAATTGTGTGTAGTAAGGTAAGTTTTTACGGTTGTAGTAAGGTAAGTTTTTACAAACGTCTGGAGGATATGCAAATGTGTAAATTCATACTATAAAACATACAATCTGGGAACAGGGAAGCCATACACAAAAAGCGATATTTAAAATAAGGTCTCTAACTCTGTTACCGATAGTACATAAATATGCCTACAGTGACCCATCTCCTCTGAAGCTGATCTGGGGAGAAAGACCGTACCGAACAATGAGGTCCGAAGCTGTGGAAACAGTAGAGAGGCATCGTACTTCAAGGGCAAGGACACTGGCCGTGTTTGGTAACTCGATTAAGGTGTATCAGTTTCATGAACGTCAGTCAAAAGGTGTTTGCTTGTGAGGTATAGTGAGTGAGGGTATTTTGTAGGCAACTTTATTCGAAGGATTTTAAAATCTGGTGCTGGAGAAATGCAAGTTGGTGAACTGATGTGACAGAAATGGTAATGATTGTAACGAAAAACAGGCTGGTTCAATTAGGCCGCGAAATACTCTTGTTGTGCACAGATATTTCATACCACTTGTGCGGCCATTTTGAGCAATACTCCGCATTGCATAGGTCTTGAACATGAAAGATCGACCTGAAAATCAAAATGTTTAAGGCATTTATATTGGTTTTCATGGATTCAATGACAATTTATCTGTTGATATCTTCGATTAATTTCATGAATGTTCCTGATATCCAGCGACAACTGAATAAGCATGAGGTGTGACTCAATGAATTAGACTAACAATTAACGGTCAAAAAATAAATTTACGTAATGAAAGAAAAATCGATGGTGCAGAAGCCCACGTTTGTCAAACGCATTTCTAAGATTTAATTTTGACGAAGAAGTGCAAAATTTTGGTTTACAAAATGGTAGCCAGGGTTTAAGCATGTACTAACTTTTTTGCATACAAATAAGGAATAGGGAAACAGAGAAAAAAGGGATTTTCTCTCACGATGGACTCACAACAGTCGTTCCACGAGTAAGTCCATGAGTAGGCGGGTGCGAGCAGACCTGTGCCGTGTCTCCTCATAGACATAGTATGGGTGACGAGAGAGAGGAGGAGTGTCTCACGGGCAGGCTGTAGGTGCTGTTAGTTATTCGTGAATGGGTCACTAGGGAATGGGTAGATGCTGTGCATGGAAAATTGTAGGCAATCTACTTCGATAGGAGTATAACATTATCTACAGTCTAATGTTATCACAGCATCGGCAAATTTATATTTTTGGAAGCATTTTTATGACGAAAATACTTAGAACACATAGGGGAAGACTGCAATGTTTGTTAACTATATGAGCTAAAGTATACATCTACAATAAACGGTGGTTATATTTGTCCACCAAAATCATAAGTCGTTACACTAATTTCAGGATACCGGGCTCGTGATTATTTAAAAAAATCTAGAAGATAGTTAAACGCGAAAAGTTAAATCCGTAGATTTTATGAGAAGAAGTTTCGTCATGCGACTTTCATTATTAGAGGTGATGCCTGATATACAACGACTGCTATCACCACTGAGGGCTAATGTTTTCACATTTTGTAATGAAATTTATAGTGTTGTACTTGACGTAAGATTATTTCACGTTAAAGTGGATTCATTTACGGAGTATTTCAAGTTTCTCAACTCAGTATATTTATTTATGCACGAGTTTTGCACGTAGTCCTTTGGACTATGTGCACAAATATATTTTTTTAGAACGGACATCAATTGTAGTCCACCTGACTAAAACACTTTTTTGAACATACTAAGCTACAAAAGGTGAGGGCAAAATTTAAAGCTCATTGATACAGAGTTAACATTCATGTGCTTTTAAGAGACGAAATTTCGTCAACATTTCACTTGTTACTATCTTTCGACCAACAAAAAGTCACCAGCCTAATCAAGAACTATCTAATATAACGTCTTGTTTACATTTGAAAGAAAACGGAGAGTGATCCCAATCGTCAAGGCCTCTTTAATTGACAAATTTGAATCAAGTGAATATAAAATGTCGTCTGTTCACAACATTTTAATATAAAATGTCAGATTATAACAGAAGAGACAAATCATAGATTTATTGAATGATATAAACATTCGAAGAAGATATCGTGCCCTGCAATTCTTTTGTATAGGAACAATATTGTAAGAGGCAGTTCGATTCCTTTTACTCCATCTGCACATTCCAGTTCTGCTCACGACAATTTCCACTCTATACCTGAGCTAAGAAGAAGAAGAAGAAGAAGAAGTTGATCAACCCAAAATGTACAAGCAATACGATAACAATATGCAGACTCAGCGTACTGTAAATACCGTAAATCATTATAAATATTTCAATTTTAAAAAGACTAAACTACACAAATATTTCGTTCATCCCTTCATAGAACTTTTAAGATATTCAACATCGAGTCGCCCAGCAACTGGCAACAACAATGGCATTGAAATCGATCTGGGCAGCACACAAACTGTAATTGCTAAAAACGGTCAAAATGAACAGGGGTGAGGCTATGATTCATGAAAGATAACAGTCGCTATATCGACCTGCAAACTGAGCAGCACACACTAGCCTGTTTATTCTTCCGATCCCACTTCGTCCGGCTTCGAACCCACTAGAAAAAACTAATACAGTTGCCAAGTCTAAATTCAATTATCAGATGGGCAAAGAGCACTGCTATGTTACGCTCGCCGTCGCCACTCGCTAGACATGCAATATGTATGGGTGAGGGTGGCAGATGTTCAGCACACAGCTAGAAATGGAATCAAAAACATCTCAAACTAAACTCATTCGAAACTGAATCGCAATGAACTTTGGGTGGTTTAAAGTTTAGTTTCAGTAGAAAAAAGAGCTATTTGACGCTGTGAGTTTGCAGCTGTTCCCCGCCAGAGCCATTAGAATAGTAAGGGGAAACTGGTGTATGAGAGGAGAGGAAAATTCGCGGACCCTAGCACGTCAGCACCGTGAGCGCAACTGGCGCGACGGACTGGGTTGTGGCATCACTGCGTTCGCAGTGTTGCCACATCCAGGATGCTTGGAGATTCCCTCCATGAACCACATTCTCATTTTTACGGGTAATGACTAATGTTCCTCATTTCCTCCAAACGTAACAAAAAAAATGGGGTATTAGAAGTATACTGCTTGCCTCACCCTTGACGAGGCAGCTACAACACAAAGATTTAATGTTTACTGAGACTATAAGTTGGTGGATAGTAATGTGTGTTATATCTTAATAGCTCTTTGTTACAATGGGGGGGGGGGTATTGATGAATTTATTTGTAGATAGGTATCCGATAGCAGAGCCTAGTCGACACATTAAGATAATACAAGAAACAAACTATCATGTATTACATTTATAGAGTAAAAAAGACTGACTACGGGACCAGAGTTACAACGGAGATCATGCCAATGCTTATGTAGATTTTGTCGCATAGGGTTCAAATTATTAGCCAGAGATTTGAGTACTATCGATTTATGAGACACTCAAGATTCTAAACCTGTTGCAATTGCCAGTGATTATGTTTTCATTGCATAAAATTTGAAGATTACATTGTTACAGTTGTTGCCTAGGTACGATCTACGTCATCTAGTGTATTACATTGTTACAGTTTTTGCCCAGGTACGATCTACGTCATTTAGTTTATTACATTGTTACAGTTGTTGCCCAGGAACGATCTACGCAATTTAGTTTATTACCTTGTTACAGTTGTTGCTCAGGTACGATCTACGTCATTTAGTTTATTACATTATTAGAGTTGTTGCCCAGGTACGATCTACGTCATTTCTTTTATTATATTGTTACAGTTGTTGCCCAGGTATGATCTTCGTCATTTAGTTTATTACATTGTTACAGTTGTTGGCCAGGTACGATCTACGTCATTTAGTTTATTACATTGTTAAAGTTGTTGCCCTGGTACGATGTACGTCATTTAGTTTATTACATTGTTACAGTTGTTGCCCAGGTACGATCTACGTCATTTAGTTTATTACATTGTTACAGTTGTTGCCCAGGTACGATCTACGTCATTTAGTTTATTACATTGCTAAAGTTGTTGCCCAGGTACGATCTACGTCATTTAGTTTATTACATTGTTACAGTTGTTGCCCAGGTACGATCTACGTCATTTAGTTTATTACATTGTTAAAGTTGTTGCCCAGGTACAATCTATGTCATTTAGTGTTGCCAATTGGCAAAATTGGGTCGAGTTAGTGAATTGCTGTCCTTTCATCCTGTAAAAATAGTTTTTGCTACTAAATATTTTGTTAAAATTGTCTGTACACAAAAATATCCTGTTGGGAAATATTACATTTCGCCAGATTAGCTGCGCCCGAATAGTCCACTGAAATTTTTTTTGTGTGGAAATTGGTGATTTAATTTACCAAATTTTACCGAACTTCCAATAAATGTCTATAATATCCGCAGTAATGTTTATATCATATTGTTTTCATGTAGAAAATATTGTTTTTCATTTACCATATACACACAAAAGTTAATCGAAACGAGCGACAGGTCAGAATAGGTTGGTTAAATATGCCTGGATTGAAAGGGGCGAAGATATCATAGGTCGAGTATAACCATTAAATGAGATATATCGCTCCTCCACGATGACCAAAACATACTGCTGTTCCTGAACAGTCCAGTCAATGTAGTTTGGCGACGCAATCATTATTTCTTACCCTAAAGTTGGTGAGGATAATGATCGAGCATGCTTCAGGCTACACTTAATAGCATCACATGGAATGAAAGAGTTCAAGTGTGCATGAATATCGATGGCACATACAACACAATATAAGGCTTGAGGACCTTCTGAACTGACTGGGAAAAATGATAACTGAACCGTAAAAAATCAGGCCTTGTTGTGTTTCCAATGGGTGATTTATTCCTGATTACTCATAAGAATGCACGTCGAGTCGCGGGAAATGAATCAGCTGGTTCCATCATCAGCTTATTACTGAAGCTATTTTGACCCGCGAAAATATGATTTTTCAATTACTAACACATCCACTATTATGCATGTTGCAAGGCAAACTACATATGTGAAACAATAATACTCAATGCGCTTGGTACATGGAAGAAAGCGTTAGAGGAATGAAGATGCATGGAACACGCAATGTCGAATGTACATGGTGAAAGAATATGCAAAGGCTGACTGCTGTGTTAAGCTGATGGAATGAACCAACAATGCTGCTACGCTTGCCCACTGGACAACTTGAACCTTTATTCTTGCATTCACGGGTTTTTGGCGTACAACTGTTTTAATACACAAGCAGTTAAGGTAAGCACTAGCCGTGTGATGCCAAATTGGATCAACTGAGGGACAAAAGATTTCTTACTGCACAAATACGGTGACTGATTGGTTGTTACGAGAAACATACCTGCTAAGAAGCGGGTTGCTCCAGCTCACAGAGCGGTGCTGGAACGATGCAAAACTCAGCAGAGAAACTGAATGTTGCTCGGAACTGAAGAGTGAATGGGATTAAAAAATAATAAAA
>SDVV010006239.1:0-18595 GCA_016164225.1 Gammarus roeselii
CGCGGGAAGGCCTTCAGCCCCCAGCTTTCGATTATTTATTTGGGATTTTTTTGGTCAATATGTACATTTATATTGGATTGTATTTTGATGTTTATTGTATGTATGTATGTTTCTTATCCTTTTGATGGCTGTATTAGGTATGTTTTAGTCAGTTTTGTGGTGCATTATATATTTTGATGGCAGGAATATGCTTATTTATACCTCATTCTTTTTTATAGAGGGATGGGTGTAGGGGGCCCCTAGGCAAGTGTTCAGTACGCCTCTGGAATTTTTGTCAGATGAGGCTGCTCTTATCTGTTCTTTGTCTTATCAGTATCTTTCCATGGCTGATTGGCCATTATTTCAATGTTACGAGTCTGTTTCATTATATATGTATATTTGGATTATAGTTCTATCTATATTTTTTTTGTGTAGATTATGTTTGTATTCATATCTAGTTGGGGTATAATTGACTCATTCAGTGATTGGTTGGTGAGCCGTAGCGGTTGGATCGGGATATTTTGTGTTTTCTGTTCGTTTATCTTTATATTGTATATATTGTTTATAGTAATAGTATGGAAGGTATGTTTTATAACTTGATTTGCAGCCTTAGCGTGCGTTCGGCCGTGCTTGGTACCAGCCTGATGGTTGGATTTGACAACGCTTAGTGTTTTCCTTCTGTTTATTTCATATGTATAATATCTATATGAATAGTATGGTATAATAGTTTGGCAGTAATCGGGTTGATGGTTATATTTAGGTTGATGCAGCAGCTTCGTTACGAGAATCTATCTACCCCATAACGCACTATCCAGCTTTGAACTTGATATCTAGGTAACATCATGTATCCGCATGTTCCAAACAGACCTTCATTAGGCGTATGTAGTATGTTCGAGTAGTCTTATCTAGATTTTTTGTATAGCGAGTATTGGTCGGATGCCGCCCTCAAGGAGAGAAGCTACCTGAGCTTACGTAATCGATATGGATTAATTGTAAGTTATTATATTGTGGTATGTATACATATTAATGAACTGTTTATATGTGTTGAATTTGTATTGCTTCGAAAATTTTGAATAGGTATTTTATACAGTAATAAGAATACTAGGATATATTACGTTTGTATCTGCAATCTAGAACATTCTCTACTCTGCCTTAATTTACATTAAAAACTATGATATATGTGGGTATCCATCATAGTAAAACGGTCTACATACACAAATAAACATATACGCAACAAGCTTTTGAATAGGGGACTCCTCTAACTCCTCTTAAACATCGAAGTATGTTCCTACACTAAATATATAATAAACTAACAACAAGACCAAGCTTGCTACAAATCGAATGTTCTACAGCTATATTATCCACTTCAATCTCTGTAACATGACGTAAAAGATGCATAAAACACTAAATAGATCCAACTAAATTACACCGTAATATTCCAATAATTGTATAAAATATCTAATACCTTGCATTGAACATAGAAACTCAACAGAGAACATACAAAACTGAATGAAACATACTAAAATGCTCGAGTTATAATCAAATAAGACGATCAATTCTCTACCATACCCAAAACATACATTAAAAACCATGATGTACGAGAAAAACAACTAGCATGTGACCTACCAAACGACTAACGTGAATTAGTTGCAAAGACATGTGACGGATTTGCATAACTGAAACCTATAGTAAATGCTGTGAAATACTTCGACACGAACACAGTGAAATACATACAAATGGGATTAATATTTTTTTCTCGATGGCATACATATCTTTAACTGAAGTATTCACGGCTTGATCGTAACAGAATGTCATATATGTACATAAAAATACCAAAATGGTGCAATAACAGACCAATGATGCCTGAAATACTGTGCTACATGCAAAATGCAAATCTTAAATATCGTAAAATTCCTATAACTATGAAATACCTATTCAAAATTCCCCAAACAATACAATTCAACATATATAAACCGTTCATTACTATGTATACCTACCACAATATAATAACTTACAATTAATCCATATCGATTACGTAAGCTCTAGGTACTCTCCCTGAGGGCGGCATCCGACCGATACTCGCTGTATAAACAAGATGATGTCACCTAGGTATCAGGTTCAAAGCTGGATAGTGCGTTATAAGGTAGATAGGTTCTTGTAACGAAGCTGCTTCATCAACCCAATCCTAACCGTCAATCCGCTAACTGCCAAACTATTATACAATACTATTCCTATAGATATTACAAACATGAAATAAACAGATGTAAAACACTAAACGTTGCCCAAATCCAAGTATCAGGCTGGTACTAAGAAGGGCCAAACGCACGCTAAGGCTGCAAATCAAGTTATAAAACATACCTACCATACTATTCCTACAAACAATGTATACAATATAATGATGAACGAACAAAAAACACAAAATATCCCAATCAAACCGCTAGGTTCCACCAACCACCGAATGAGTCGATTATACCCAAACTAGAAAAGAATACAAACATATTCTGAACAGGAAAATTTATAGAATTATAATCAAGAAATAAATATTTAATGATACAGACACTCAAAACATAGAAATAATCGCAAATCAGCCATGGAAATTACTGATAAGACAAAGAACAGTCAAGAGCAGCCTCACCTGACGAAAATTCCAGAAGCGTGCTGAACATTTGCTTAGAGACCGCCTACACCCAACCCTCTGCCATTAAAACATATAATCCACTATATAACTGACTAAAACATATCCAATACAGCTATCTAAATGATTAGAAACGTACATACATACAAGAAACATCAAAATACAACCAAATGTATATGTACATGAAGACAAAACCTTCCCAAATATTTATTCGAAAGCTGGGGGCTGAAGGCCTACCCGTTAGCCACAAGACTTCTGTAAGCCAGCCGTTGGCCAGATAAGGTTCTGAAGCAGACTCCATAGATCAGATTAGATAAAGAGCCGATAAGCTAGATAAGGATCTGATTACATAGATAATGATCCGACCCTTGAGGTCACCTGACCAAAACGTACCCAATACATCCATCTCAAGAACAAGATATATAGAAGTACAATAAACATTAATAAATCATAAAAATTGAATATTCATAACAGGAAAATACTCCCAAATCAGCCGGACAGTTTGCTGAAAACTCCAGGGCTGCCCGCGTCCCTTCGCGCCGACTCTTTTCCGCCCCCCACCCGAATGACTCTGATCGCGCCAAAAACCGGTTCCAATTGCAAAAGTAATTAACTTGGACCCAAAAGTAACTAATCATTACTATGTTCTAGTTACACATTGGCTAAGTCGGACATCCGAAGTAATTAGATACATGGTCACCATTACATTGTCCGAATCGCTCAGGGCATATTCGCAGTCATATTATCTATTATTTAGGCTACTTTGACAAGCATATTCGCAGCCAACAACATTAGATTTCAGTGACGTTATAAGATGCAGTCCGCTACTGTTAGTGAGGTGGCCAGAGATGTGGAATCAGAGTTTAATCTCGAGTTCTTGGATGATGCCACGCGTGGAGATCAACCAGAAAGGGTCTTGCTGGACGTGCAGCGCTTGACTAATCAGTTGCAAGCTATGGGATCGGAGATCGCCTGCAGAAAGGGTGAGTTAACTTTTCTTGACCAATTTTCTTGTTTGGAAGCTCGCTCTCGGAGCAGGGTATACTTGATGTCTTGAGAAGTAAGCCAAGTGACGTGGAGCGTATGATTGCGCGGTTGGAGCAGATTGTGCCGTAGCTTTCATCTTTTCGAAGAATTGTTGTAAAGTTGCAGTATGTGTCGAAATCTTCACCTGCCTTACAAACATGGTGAATGCCTCTATTGTTTTGATTTAGTGTCCTACGTTCTATCGGAGGCCGGGTTTTGAAACCAAGCTACGTTAATTGTAAGTCATAGGGGGCTTGAGTCCAATAACACCGTTCCAGCAATCATCTCATCAGTGCATTTAATGAGCGGCTCAGTTGTTGACACTGGAGAGCTGCAGGGGGCCATTGAAATAGGGGGGGGGGAAGGGGAAAAGAGAAAAAGGAAGTAATCTATTTGACGTGGAGTGTCTGGATAATAATTGACAGAAGGTTTTGGGACTGGTCTCGGGTGACAGCAAACTTGAACGGACTGTTGTCTATCGCAGATCAGTCGGTGCGAGCACGTATTTAGTCTGCCTCCAGTATAGAGATTGGCCTCTAGATTCACGCGGTTCTTCTATGAACACAAAGAAATTGATTTAGAGACAGTCTGTACTTCCGTTGCATTGCGAGTGGGGTCTACAATCAGCGAGTAGCTCTTTTGTCGCTGCGGTCTGCGTTTAGATGATTTGGGACTGAAGGAACTCGTGTAGGTAGAGTGCTGGCCGCATTCCATGACGCTCGGACTTTATGATATCGGCAGGAGATCATTGCAGAGAGCTGGTCTTCAATCGGTGCTGGAATTCAAGATCATTGCAGAGAGTTGGTCTTCAATCGGTGCTGGAACTCGAGATCATTGCAGTGAGCTGGTCTTCAATCGGTGCTGGAACTCGAGATCATTGCAGAGAGCTGGTCTTCAATCGGTGCTGGAACTCAAGATCATTGCAGAGAGTTGGTCTTCAATCGGTGCTGGAACTCGAGATCATTGCAGTGAGCTGGTCTTCAATCGGTGCTGGAAATCGAGATCATGCAGAGAGTTGGTCTTCAATCGGTGCTGGAACTCGAGATCATTGTAGAGAGCTGGTCTTCAATCGGTGCTGGAAATCGAGAACGTTGCAGAGAGCTGGTCTTCAATTGGTGCTGGAACTCGAGATCGTTGCAGAGAGCTGGTCTTCAATCGGTGCTGGAACTCGAGATCATCGCAGAGAGTTGGTCTTCAATCGGTGCTGGAACCTTTGGGCATAGATACATGCAATCGCACGAGACCATATGACGGAATATCTTTTTCCTTTTATAAAAGGTCATAAAAGAGACACGTGAACGCAAGAAGTACGTGGCTCTGTGGAAACGTTTTCAATTTGAACCCATAGCCTTTGAAACGACGGTTGTGTATTTTAAAGTCACGTGCGTGGATTGGGAAGGAGATTTGGCGTAGATTGTGGAAGGCTACGAGAGACTAGGAATCTTTCTTGCTTGAGCATCAGTGGGGCGTTGGTTGTTGCAGGGAAGGAAGTTGGGGAGAGGTTTTGGTTGGTCAAAAGGCACCTCCCCAGGATACAGACTACTAACTTCTCACTATTCTATTTTAAACACATAGCTCTTCGTAGGTGTTACCTCTTCCTGGAAGTTATTTATTTGTTTGAATGTTTTGCTTATAATTTTTTATTTCAACACTGAATTTAGATTCAAGTGTCTGCGACATATGAATATGGCCATAAAGTAGTGGACATCGGCAAATTTTCCACCGATACCGATCCTGCATAAAGACCGATATTTTAACAATCAAATTTAGAAGATTGAATTTCCAATTAAATATTTTTTATTTCGGGTCTCCTCGTGCTGTTTTGAAGCGATCCTAGCATTCCAAAACACAATTGGAAAAGTGTAGAGAAGTACAATCTTGGGATTTTTTTTTAAATTTTTTATATTGTACGTCATTACAGACAATCGTTGAACATATGTTTTGAGCGCGTTGAACAGATGTGTTTCCTTTGAATGACTAAGATTATTCTGGGTTCAATTTTTTTTATTTATCTCAAATTTTTTTTATTGTCTGTCCTTGAGTTGTAGAGAGGTCATATCGTGCAGTTGCCTTACTTACTTACATGGATACTTGGAGTTTTTTCGCTATTCACAGCAGGTCATAGCGTGGCTGCCACCTAGCCCACATCCGTGGGGCACTCTCTACTTGTGCTGCGGCACCAGCATTTGCATGTTGTAGCCACATTCGCCAGTCTGATCCCGGTTTGGCGGGGAGTGGTCCCCAAGTGAGGGACCCATCAATTTGGGGTCGATATGGAACATAGCTGAGGTATTTATCCAGTCAGCTCTTGAACCTCAAAATGTTTGCTGTAGCTGACAGTTGTGGCACCCGTTTGATCTCACGTATTTCCAATGGCATTCGGTTGAATAACCGAGCTGCCCGGCACGTGAAGCTGTTGAATATAACTGTTTGCATCGCTTTGCCGCCTGTCAGTTTTGACACTTTGAAGCAACACATTCTGCCAATTCTTGCCTGTTTTTTTATGGTCACTTTCGTTACAATTTTTTCATTTACATTAACAGTGTAGCCTTCCAGAATCTTCCAAACGTTTATGGCCATGAATCTTTCAAAACGTCTTTGGATTGAGTATAGCCTCAATGCGTTTAATTTGTCATAATAGTCCATTTCCTTTACCTCCCTATTATAAGAGGTGAAGCTTCTTTGCACTGCTTCAAGTCTAATCAGATCTTTCTGCTTATGTGGTATCCAGAGAGGGGAGCAATAGTCAATGACTGGTTGGATTAGTTGTTTTCAAAGAGTCAACATCGTCCTTTAATCTCAAGCCAGAAAGGTTTGCATGGCCCAAGAACACAGTCTTCTGCCACTGGCCTCAACCTTTGCAATTTGTTCATGGAAAGAAGCATTGTTTTGCATTAGGACTCCTAGATCACGCAGGCTTTCTTTTTCTTCTAATGCTGTGTTATTGCTAGAATTATACGATGCTTTGGTTTTAAGGTCGGATTTTTTCCGTATCTCAGTGATTCAAATTTAGATTTGGTAAATTGCATATTGTATACACCAGCCCACTTGAAGATTCCTTTCAGATCAGTTTGCACCTTTTCTACATCACTCAGCTCATTGACAATGCCTAATACTCTGGTATCATCTGCAAAGCAGGAGACTGATGTATGTGGACAGCTTTGGCCCTGATCATTAGCCAATATTAAGAAAAGCAGTGGTCCAAGCACAATGCCTTGTGGGACCCCACCAAGGACTTCCACTGGCGCAAAGGTTTCTCCATTCACTACCACACTTTGAGTTCTGCCTTTCTGAAAAAAAAAGATCCATTTGTAAACATTCCCCTGGATACCGGCGTTATATAGTTTTGATAACAGGATACTGTGATCTACTTTGTCGAAGTCCTTGGGAAAATCAAGATAAATCACATCCACATTTGATCCATAACACAAAGCATTTATTATTTCGTCCTAGTGCTCCAGCAGTTGGGTTGCTTGCTTCTCTCACTTCTCAAACTTGGAGTTGAACCATTTTTTTTTAAAGAAAATTCATTATTCGTATTTTCGTTACTCCTTTAAATATTTTGCCTACATGTGATGTCAAAGAAATTGGTCTGTAATTTGATGGGCTTGTGAGGCTACCTCTTTTTGCTAGCGGCAAGATGACGGCATGTTTCATGGTCTGTGGGATATCGGATGTGTCCAAAGACTTCTGCCACAACATTTGTAGCGGTCTTGACAGTACCTGTTTACATTGTTTCAATAGCACAGCTGGGATGTCGTCTGGCCCGGATGCACTATTGCTACTTATGTCATCAATAGCTTTTGTAATTTCAGAGATGTCAATGTTAAGATCAGTCAATTAAAATTCGGAGGCAATTTCAGGATTTGTATGGTAAGCACTGGGATACTAAATACCCGTCTGTAATTCTTACTCAACTAACTCGCTCATCGCTTTGTTTCCATCTACCAGTTGACCAGATTTATCAATTTATGGGACAATTTTAGTTTTAGATTATGAAAATTAGTCTGCATAAGCACGGAAAAATTCAAATTTTTCTTGTATTTTTTTCAATAGCTTTCTTTTCATTTTCTCTTGTCATGATCATGTGGAACTTTTATCTGCTTTTCAATCAAGATGATGGCTTCTTCTTGTTTTATGCGTCTAAAAGGGTTTATTTCGTTGCAAAGTTTGTTTTGTTTTATTGCTCGCTTTTTCATGAGCAATTTCCTGCCTTGTAAATGTATTGTGAATATTTTTTGTTAATAGCCAACTTTTCGTCGAAATTTAATGCGTTAACAATTTGTCGCCCGACGTAAATCTTGATCTTCATAATTAATTGCTGTCAATTAAGTTCCTTTATTCTAGTAACAGACGATACCTGGGGCTATGATCATTCCCCAGTGACGGTCGATGTTTAGTTTACTGAGGCTGTTGTGTGCTGCTGCGTTTGTTGGCTGGCGGTGATGCCGCTATCAGTCCTGATAAGATTATTTCATTACAGCCTCCTCATCCTCCTCTCTGTGACGCACAACGCGGACGCTCCACTCCAGCCGGCTATTGACGTCATTTAAACGAGGAGACGAGAGGAGCAGAAGCTATAGACCTCTTGTGGAGAAAGAGACGAGAGACGCAAGGACTTTTAAATGAGGAAACGAGAGGCGCAAGTACTATTAATAAACGTCATGTAAACGAGGAGACGAGAGCCGCAGAGGCTATTGACGTCATGTGAAGAAGGGAATTCGCATTGATAACGAACATATTACTAACTGAGAACCCCCTTCTTAGTACATGCTGGTCCCTAGTTCGTGCTGGGACCATGAACTGAATGTTTTCTTGCTCTGTTTGTGATACCTAAAATTTAACGTAGCTTAAAATCGGTAAAGCAGGTCAAGAGGCCTTCAAAAGTGAGCTTCCTGGCTCCTGGCACGAACCAAGGGGCCGATGAGGAGTGGAAAGAAACCCCAGTTAGGAGGGACCAGCATCCCCTCCAGAGCGATGACAACCAAGATTCCAACTGCCAAGAACGTCCACCTCTCCAAGATGACCAGCGCCACCTCAGCCGAAGACGACCGGAGAGACAACCGCATCAACAAGTTAATCAGGAACGTACAAGAAATCAGCAATCTACTAGGCCAAACGACCGGCCTCTCTGAGTAGGAAGCAGAAGTTTTCGCCGCAGAACCTAGCACAATCGACGACTGTCTAACGAGGCTCGAGGGCCATGTCAAGGCCAATTTTCTCCTTATCCACGAACTAGTAAAAAACCAACTAACTAATGAACCCGCAACTTAAGCAAGTACCTCTACCTCTACGTCCGACGACAACTTCGACGACTTTCTACCCTACAAAAACCCCACCCGAGCTCCGAGGGCTGCAAAGAGGAAGTAATGCACGCCATTCATTGAACACAACTTGTTTAACCGAACACCGTCGACGACAGACCAGATATTTGTCCATACACTGCAAAAAGAGCTGGTCTCTTTCACTGGCCGCATAGTCCTGGTCATCGTCATCAGCCTCAACGAAGGCTTTGCCATCAGAGTAGACACAAAACTTCAAAGTGACACAATTCTCTCCAAACCAGACTGCGAAAAGTCATGCAATATAGTGCCACACCCGACTTACTCTATAGGTTCAAGTTTGATCTACGTTGAAGATATCTCGAAGGAGGAAATCGAGGAGTACATCACTTTACTCGTTCAATACGAAGATTGCGTTGTCGAAGCGAAAGTCGCACCAAAGATTACACCAAGAAGAGAGACCACCACAGCCCTAATACTAAAATTCAACAGCCCTATTCCACCTAGATATCTAGACATTCCCTTCTGCGCCACCAAAGCCAAGGTTACACCATTCGAGAGACGTCCGATGCGATGTTATAACTGCCAGAAATACGGGCACACGAGAGGAAACTGTAATGGTAAGCAGAGATGCTCAAACTGCTCCCCAGACTACCATGATAAACAGGAAGATCCCCAGTCGTGCCAGTCCGAAGAACCGCACTGTTTTTACTACAACGTAAACGGACACCCAACCGGACATAAAGATTGCACAGAGGATGAGACTGAGAGAGCGATCCTCCAATACCAGATGAATCACGGGGTCGGGCGACGAGAGGCTGCACTCTCGATGCACTCTTCCCAGAAGGACCCTCCTACACAAGAGAAAAGACCGGCACCATTCCCCACCCACTTTCTCACAACTCTCACAGATAGCGGTGCAGTCAAAGTGGCCTCTTCAACAAATCCATTTAAAATGATGGAATCGCTCTCACAGCAGCTGGGAGGAAAACTGAAAGACGTCCAACGACAAGGAAAGAAGTATCTGGCCCACGTCGTAGAACGTGAATAATGTAACTGAGGGCAAAATATTACTGAAATAAACAAACTTAGTCACTGATGAAATATACCCGCCCTTCAACAATACCAAACGAATTATTTTCACTTTTCGCTACAAACCCACAACAGACCTCAGTGTTTTCTCAGAAGGTTTGGCAAAGGATTATGGAGTTACCAACGTTTGTCTAGTCGACTGGATCAAATCACGCAACACCAGTTCTACCTCATACCAAATTACCTTCCCAGGATGCGACGCACCGGAATTCATAGTAATCCCGGGTGAACAAGGAAAAACCGAAACCTACCCAGTTGCAACATTGCCCCCAGTGTGTAAATAATGTCTTGAAGACGGTCACGTCTTTGTATACTGCCAGCCACATACACCTTAACGTTGTAGGAAATGCGCCGGCGACCACGCCAGAAAAGACTGCGCAGCCCGCCACCCAAAATGCTACCACGGCTCATGCTACCATGAGGCAGGCAACAGCGACTGCCCAGTACACATGGACCGAAAAGAAATAACCACACAAAACGAACGCAGAGTTACACGGAAACAAGCCATCCAAATCTGGTAAGACAATAACCCTAATCGCCTTAATTATGCCAAAGCAGTCAAATCGTCAATTCAACCAAACTACCCCGACGACATCCACACATCGTCAGGACATCATCGTAACAAGACTCCAGCACTCCTACCCGGCTGCAGTGCTTCCTCACTCAGCCCAGCGACCGCCCCTGCACTAGAGATGCACAGTCCTAGAAATAATTCTTGCGGTGCCCGGAGAACGCCGAGCTGGAATACCACGCAGGAAGGCTCACTACTATGAAAACGTAAGGACAAAGAGATGAAGAAGCCTCTGATGCTCAGGCGCCACTAAGACGCGAGACCCCTGAACAACCAGTCATCTCACCTGGCCCAAATAGGTCACAGTCTACACAACCACCCACGCAGATCTAAAAGGCTTCCACAAATGAAGAGCGCACTCGCTCACAAAGCAAACACAAAGAGCACAAACCCTCGTCCTCCCACAAGAGCACTCGCAGCCGCGACCGCAACAATCACTGCAGACCGCCTTCTACCGAAGGCGAACACTTCCGAACCGGAACCCCTGGGCAAACTCAAAAACGCGAACACCACGAAAGCTCCAGCAAATCGCCCGACCACCCTAGATCATCAAGGTCCAAGTGTGAACAACAGCCTCTAAAATGGACACCAGAATATTTCAGTGAAACTGCCAGGGACTCGGAAACTAGAGACGAATTACTATCCTTAATTGCCACACATGAACCTTTGGTGATAGGCCTCCAAGAGACCAAACTCCGAGAGACCGCCACCTTCAGAGTCCCCCAATATATCATATACCACTGCGAAAGCCACACCAACGTTACTGCTCACGGCGGAGTGGCACTTCTGATCCACCAAATCGTTCCTCATCTCCCCCTTCCCCTGAGAACAGAACTCCAAGCTATCGCTATCAAGATATGCGTCTCAAGACCAATAACAGAGGTATCTATCTACTCTTCACGAAGACATGACCTCTCGGAAGCACTATTGACCAAACTGCTAAACCAACTGCCCTCACCAGTACTCCTCCTTGGAGACTTCAACAGCTACCATGAAACATGGGGATGCATGAGAACAGACCCCAGGGGAGTGATAATGACTAACACCATAAACACTCACAACCTGGTCCTTCTCAACGACGGACAACCCACCCGAATCACCCCCGAAAGTGAACCTGTCATAGATTTATCCATATGCTCCCCTACTCTGGCACCCCAACTCGATTGGGGAGTTTAGTCTTCAACACCCGACAGCGACCATAACCCGGTCATCATATCGCTTCTCACCAACCAACCAAGAAACCCTGCCCCACAAGAACTGTGGGGCAAGAACCGGCAAGCCAGCTGGGTGGAATACTCGGAACACATCGCTTTGTGCGATATGGATGACATCCCCGAAAACATTTCTGAACACGACCTCGTCGCCCAACTATATGAAATGTTTCAAGCTGCAGCCGAGGCAAGCGTTCCCCAATATGCCCCTTCAACCTTCTTTCCGAAACCATGGTTGGTGCCGAGAGGTGAAAGAAGGTAGAGATAAGCTTTTTAGCTATACAACGCCTACCGACGTGCACGGTCCCCCAGAAACCGAGGAGCGTGGAAAAGGGCATCTGCTGTATATCGACAGCTTCGAGTGGAGAAGTAATGTGAAAGCTGGGCTCTGTTAGTAAACACAATCAATCGAAATACCCCCCTCTCCCAAGTGGGGGAAAAAATCCGACGTATCCAGGGAAAACACGAGCGACCTATTAACATTCTTTAAGACGGAGGCAGAATTGATTCTTCCCACGCAGAAATCGCAAATAAACTAGCTCAGACTTTTAGCCAGATATCGCAATTAACAAACTACACGGCTGCTTTCCAACGGGAAAAGGACTTGCGAGTAAGCGAACATCTTGACTTTACTTCTAGAAACGAAGAGGCCTACAACAAACCTACGAACCTCCACGAACTACAGTGCGCCATAGACCGTACACGTGATTTTTGTCACTTGGCCCAGACCAAGTGCACATCAACATGATCAAGAATCTCCCAGATGACGCCCGTGCGCACTTATTAAAAGAGTTCAACACTCTGTATTCAAACTCATTTTTTCCCAATCAATGGCGGAAATCTGTAATTATCCCAATACTCAAACCTGGGAAATTCCATGGTGACCCTCGTAACTACCGCCCCATTGCCGTTACCAGCGTCCTCAGTAAGACTATGGAAAGAATGATTAACTCACGATTTGTAGATTACCTCAACAACATCCAGTGCGGCGGTCGCAAGCGCCGCTCCACGACGGACCATATTGTACGACTGGAATCTGACAATAGACGGGCTCTTGTCCGAGGTCTACACGTGGTTTCTATATTCTTCGACGTTGAAAAAGCATACGAAACTACTTGGAAATAAGGAATCATGAAGGATCTCCACCGCAAAGGCCTGGGAGGACACCTACCACGTTTTATCCATAAATTCCTGCAAAACCGTACCTTCAGGGTCAAAGTCGGCGACACCCTGTCCCCATCATATCCTCAAGAAATGGGAGTGCCTCAGAGAAGCGTCCTCAGCGTCACTTTTTATCCTCTAAATAGACCAGCTAGCCGACATTCTTCCGCGTAATGGAAGACTCCTCTCATCACCATACGCGGACAATCTACAAAAAAGCTACAGGCACCAAAGCCTTCTAACGATTCAACATGAACTCTAGAATTGTCTAAACCTAGTCGAAAACTGGGCGTCCTTGAACGGATTCCGATTCTCGCCTCTTAAAACTAAAAGCATGCACTTTACCCTCGTTTTCAGCTCACATCTGAAAACAGACCGAATGCTGCATAACACACCTCTAGTATGCGAAGAATCTATAAAATTCTTGGGCCTCGTGTGGGACCCTAAATTCACATGGCGACCTCATATTGCAGCCCTCGTGACACGCTGGGAACGGGCAACAGGACCTATACATTAATACGCTCGCGCATTGACTACGGAGCCGTTGATTACGGATCAGCCGCCAAAACCACTCTCGATCATCGTCTACAATGCTTTGCGTATCACAACCGGCGCGTTCCGCTCCATTCCCATCGAGTCCCTCAACGTGCTAGCTAACAAGCTAACACTACCGCTCCGGCGAGATAAACTCTCACTACAATACTTATAAATGAGGAGACGAGTGGCGCAGAGCTATTGACGTATTGTGGAGAAAAAGACGAGAAAATTAAGACCATTAACGTCATGTAAACGAGGAAACGAGAGACGCAGATGCTATTGCCGTCCTGTAGAGGAGACTAGAGATTCAAGGACTATTTACGTCATACGAAGGGACGAAAGATGAAATGACAGTAAAATAAACAAGGGACTATAGATGCAGAGGTCATAACGTCATACGTGAATTGCGTAGGCTTTGACGACAAGGAAACTTGAAACATCGAGTTTTTATTTGTCAGGGCCCAGAGACTGAGGTTATGACCAAAGGTGGTCTCGCCGCTGAAATTTGGTACTAACGTCCGACCCCTACGCCTGCGACAATCCTCACCTCCGTCCCTCAACTCCGCTACTTCTAGCCCTGTAGTTGCGCCCCGCACCGCTGCGCCGCCAGGGCGCTATTGGCAGAAATTTCTACCTATTTTTGAAGGGTTGCGATGAACAAATCTAAAGTGTCTGTGCGGTGTAAGGTCACATGAAAGACACCCGGGGCCGGAATCAAAGTGAATAGCTTTTTCATTGCCTTATTTACCATTTGAAACTGCAATGCCTAAGTTTGTGACGTTTCAGATTAACCTGCCATGTCTTAACACTACCCTAAGGCACATCGATTACCCTGTTTAGGGAAATTGTCGAATGAGACGCTGTGACTGTTGACGTCTAAGAGACGACGATACGAGAGTTGCAAAAGCACTGACGGTGCGGAAATTATTATTTTTATTATTATTAGATCATTCATTTCCATCGTCTGGCAATGGTTTTTAATTTTTTTTTAGGAAATAATAAATTTTTGAACATAAGACATGAAACTTCATTATCAGCTACGCTACTTTAATTAACGAAACCGAGAATTCAATTTGAATTCGTCACAGCTCATCTCTAGGGGTCGCCGGTTCGGATTACACGGAGAGTAATATTACTTACAATAGTATCATCTGTGCACCTACAGAAAATGTCTTATGACAAAATAATTCCGACTGCATAGCGTTGGGAAAGCCAGTGACACGCGAAGTTGAAAAAAAAATACTTGGGGTGAATAAATAACAAAATACATGGGTGTGAAAAATAACAAGTACATGGGGTGGGAAATCACGCATGCATGTGGTTTGAGTCCCGAGAACAAGAGGTTGGGACATCAAAATGTGCTAACATATTGTAATGAGTAGTCTACATTATTGTACGATGACAAAGATGTGAATGGACGACATGAATTCTACAGAAAATATGAATACAATATCGGGTTGGGAAATCGAAAAGAGCTAACCTATTGTAAAGATGGGTCTAAACCATTATATTAATAATGAAGAGGGTAAAAAAGAGACATGAGTTTTAAAAAAAAAAAAATCATTAAATACATACCAAACAACTGAATATACAATATACACACTTCAAGACCGCTAGGGAATTATTAAATGATTGACTATCAGAATAATACAATGTTAATGTACACAAGTCGGATGAATATACTTCTGTTATAGAAGACAAAGCAAAATATTAGCTTATAAGGCAATGATTGTATCATCAAAAATAGTACGGTAATTGTTAAAAATAATTCAAAGAACTATATTAAAATCAAGTTAATCTTTGTCAAAGTTAGAAGCTGCCTATCGTTTCTCGAAACGATAGGCAGCTTCTAACTTTGACAAAACGACTGGAACATTTAAAACATAGAAATAGGCAAAACTCTAGTTAACACTTATGGTAATTGGCAAAGACAATTGTGATCGGTAGCAACGTAGAAAACATATGTATCGTCAAAGTAAAAACGATTAGATGGGGTCTCAATGTTGAGGGGTGGTGGTGGTGGATTCGGACATGCTCAAGAACAGAACGCATTTTCTGGCTACCGGTGGGACCGCCCTACGGGGGAGTCTGCATTAACTTCGCGTTGGGACTCCGGTGTAACATTGAAGCAAATGATAAATAAATATTCTGACTACTGGTATTATGCGTTTAGCTTGTGTTTGTGGGCAAAGTTACCGGTTTGAATTGATCGGTCAATAGATGTTCATTAGGCCTATTCTTGAAGAACGTGTTGTATTCAAGATTCTTGATGTTTGTTGGGAGGTTGTTCCAGGATTTTGGTCCATTGATCGAAAAAGCTGGACAGGCAGTTTCTGTTTTTCTGTGTTCAACGTGCAGAGTATCATTATTTCTTGTGAATCTATTGTTCTTTTCCCTTCGGGAATATATGCGCGTTTGGCTGCCGGGTGAATGTTTTTCTAGTAAATCTTCATGAACTCTGATCGACTCATGGAGGGCCAGTTTGTTGTCGATATTGAGCCAAAGTAATTTTTCGAGGAGAGGACTTGCGTGGTCTCGTTTTTTGCGGTTACCAACGCATGTTATTCTTGCTGCAAAGTGTAATACAACGTGGCACTTTCTCTTGATTTTTGATGCAATTACCCTTATTTGAAAGACAGTAGTTAATTTGAGAAAATACTAAAGCGTAGACAATCAGTGATCTTGTGAAATTCAATTCTTTTTTTTTTGCTGAGTTTAAGAACAGAAGTGTTTCATTCAACTTGGAACACAGAGTAGTTACGTGGTGTTTGAAGGAAAGATCGGGATCAAACCATACTCCCAGACTTATAACTTTATCTTGAACAGGAATGTCAGATTTGCCTATCCTGATATGGAAATTCATTGGAACTGCTTTTATTTTTGAGTTCAAGCCGAACAAGATGCACTTTGTTTTTTCAGAGTTGAGCTTGAGTCCATTTTTTATCATATCAAGATTTCAGATTAGTTACGGTTGTCTCAGCGTCGTCTTTCGGTGCATTCAGATCTGACTGTTTTCGGGAAAGCAATATTTGACCATCATCGGCGTTCATTACCATTTTCGCTTGATTTTTTGGTATTTTACCGTCTGTCATTTACAAAAACCAGGAACAACAAAGGGCCAAGTATCGAACCTTGAGGGACCCCAAAGGCAACTGAGGCCGAATTTGACATTGTTGCGTTATCGAGTTTACCTGATTGTGGCCGATCCATCAGATAACTTTCTAACCAAGTACGGTCTATTCCGATGTTGCGGAGCTTGCCAAAAAGAATTGTATAACTTACACTGTGAATGCTTTTGATAAGTCTAGCAATACCAGCAGAGATTACTGCCCCTCATCAAAGTTTTTGTATATATCTTCAGTGATGCTCATAAGTGCGTCTTCTGTTGACAATTTTCGCCGATAAGCATACTGGCAGTCATTGGATAGATATTACCTCTTCTAGAATCTTGGATAGAACAGGCAGAAGACTGATCGGTTCAAGTTGGATGGTTTATTCTTGTCCCCAGATTTATGAATTGCTTTTATGATTGCCTGCTTCCAGATCTCTGGAAAAGTTTCACCTGCTATGGAGGTGTTAATAACTGTGCTGATATAAGGCAAGGTAACTATAAGGCTGTCTTTTAGATATCGAAGGACTAAACCCTCTATTCCTTTAGAATTTCTGTTCCTCAAGGCAAATACAGCTCGTTTTACTTCGTGTTGCGATACTTGCTTTGGTTTCCATTTAATATTTGCCTCTTGGTTGCTGCCTCCATCGAAAGCTTTTAGACTCATTGACTTCATAAAGACGACGAAACGAGAGTTGCCAAAGCTCTGACGTCGTGGACATGACGTCATAGAGACTACGAACGAAAGTTGCAAAAGCTCTAACGTCGTGGCATTGACGTCAGAGTCGACGATATGCGAGTTGCAAAAGCTCTGACGTCGAGAGTTGCACAAGCTCTGACGTCGTGGACATGACGTCATAGAGACGACGACACGAGAGTTGCTTAAGCTCTGACGTCGTGGCATTGACGTCATAGAGTCGACGATCTGAGAGTTGCAAAAGCTCTGTCGTGGTGGACATGACGTCATGGAGACGACGACACGCGAGTTGCACAAGCTCTGACGTGGTGGACATGACTTCATGGAGACGACGACACGCGAGTTGCACAAGCTCTGACGTGGTGGACATGACGTCATGGAGACGACGACACGCGAGTTGCACAAGCTATGACGTCTTGGGCATCGACGCAAGAACACGTTTAGAGACAGTATGAAGGCTGAGTTGGCAAGAACTCGAGTCACGGCATGAAACCGTGCAGTTATGTCTGAGGAAATACTTTCTTAAGTAACAAGTTATTGCGTCCTCTTTGCACGAGTATCAGTGTAACAACACGACTGACAGCCAACAGCAAGTGAACTATGGACTAATAAGGTCAATGTGCTAAACAACGTCTTTTTTTACCTAGGACGCATTTATGGCTTGATACGCTGCGACCAGCTTTTAAGCATTGTTCTTTCAATTATCCAAGAAAGTAAGTAACCAGTCAGTTTAAACGGCAATAAATACGAGCTGGGATGAGCCTCATGGCACTAACGGCTGTTGGGCGCGGCGTACGAGTGGTGTGCGGCTGGAAAGGCATTTCCGTGCGTGCGAGTGGTGTGCGGCTGGAAAGGCATTACCGTGCGTGCGAGTGGTGAGCGGCTGGAAAGGCATTACCGTGCGTGCGAGCGGTGTGCGGTTGGAGTGGGACTTTACCGTGCGTACGAGTGGTGTGCGGTTGGAGTGTGGCTTTACCGTGCGTGCGACTGGTGTGCGGCTGGAGTGGCATTACCGTGCTTGCGAGTGGTGTGCGGCTGGAGTGGCATTACCGTGCTTGCGAGTGGTGTGCGGCTGGAGTGTGGTTTTACCGTGCGTACGAATGGTGTGTGGCTGGAGTGGCATTACCGTGCGTGCGAGTGGTGTGCGGCTGGAGTGGCATTACCGTGCGTGCGAGTGGTATGCGGCTGGAGTGGCTCACCGTGCGTACGAGTGGTGTGCGGCTGGAGTGGCATTACCGTGCGTGCGAGTGGTGTGCGGCTGGAGTGGCATTGCCGTGCGTGCGAGTGGTGTGCGG
>SDVV010006240.1:0-18593 GCA_016164225.1 Gammarus roeselii
CACTGTATACTGTACTCAGTTGGGTGCTTCGACCAACCGTTCAAGTTTTGTAGCTACTGTTTTTTACCACACTGTTTACTGTACTCAATTGGATGCTTCGACCAACCGTTTAAGTTTGTAGCTACTGTTTTTAACACACTGTATACTGTACTGAATTGGGTTCATCGACCAATTGTTCAGATTTGAAGCTTCTCTTTTTTAACACACTGTATACTGTACTCAATTTTTATCGTAATTCCACTCAATTAGAAGCGTGAGGGTACTTGATAAAAGTGTTCAGTTGGCCTCTTATTTATGCTGCGCAAGGTTTGAACCTCAAGCCGAGGTCATATCGACGACTAGCGATATCCGTATCATACACCATGTTATGTTCCTTTCCAAACAATAATTTTTTATTAACATCAAACCAAAAGAACGAAACAAAACCATTGATCCAGAAAGGGCTATCAGATTCCAAATGAATGTACTTTGTCAATAAAGCTAAACTTATGAATAAACTCCAGATGTTGTCGCTTAAAAACACAACGCAAGGTTGAAAAAAATAATATCCTCCTGGTAACAGTCAGTCGTTATTCAACAGATATAATGTTTCTATTTCACAATTTCCCCAACACGTATTTTATTAATCAGGTTCTATGGAAAGTAGTAGTGGATAAATCTCGAGGCCGATCTGATGAAACTGAAAAAATACTGAATTTACAGTTTTCTTTAAACCATAATTAGAAATTTCATGCACATCATGGAAATAAATCAATACTCTCGTCAAAGTCATCTAGCTTGATAGCAGTAACATTTTCTACAGCCTCAATCCCTTCCTGAAACGAGATAAAGCTCCAATTTGACAGGGTAGTTCACAAAACTATACATGAGGCAAAAAAAAACTAATTCAGAGAGGTAATTCAATCTATCATATGCATTTATCAATCCGATAATTTCTAGTAAACGGACCATTAGGTGTGTAAATTTAAAATTAATTGTCAGCACATTGGGAGGCGACTCTTCTCTAGATAGTGTTGCACCAGCTGGCAAGTTGCTTTCCCTCGCCGAACAAAACACTTTGGCCAAAACACCTTTTCCGTCCAACTCCATCAAACACACCAAAACAAGCGTCTAACTTAAGACGTAAAAAACACCAAATTGCTTCAAAGAAGACGAAGAAAAAGGCGTATCGGGCGACTTGAATACCAAAGAGTCTGCATGGAGGCGACTTGAGCAAAAATCGCCCACAGACTTTCGGAAAAGAACCAATCATGAGAAGTTACAAATTAGTTCGATGGAAAGAACATTGATGACGATTGGATAGCTGATGTGCTATTCGTGACTTCAATTGATCATTTCTACCACAAATGGATGCCAGGGAGGGAAATATAAATATTTAGATCTCTGTTTTTCCCAAAGATAGGATGTTTGTACTGCATACATTTTCACTGAACTAATGTAAGGTTAACCGGGCAGGTACAGGTTTATTATTACTGTACTAATAGGTGGCTAGCTGTGCAGGTACAGGTTTATTATAACTGTACTAATAGGTGGTTAACCGTGCAGGTACAAGTTTATTATTATTGTACTAATAGGTGTTTAACCGCGCAGGTACAAGTTTTACTTGTCAGCACTACAATAAATGAACTATTGAATGAAGACTCGACAAGACTGTGATTGCTGTGAGTCCCTAACCCCTTACTCCTCTTGGTCCTATGCTGGGCTTGTGACCGGTAGTGGTAAAAACACTGTCGGCTCCGAGGAAACACACTCTTCCACCATTCTTTAATACGAGATGCCGCTCGTCCGGTTCCTATGATGTAGGCGGCTAATTCAGACTGGCTGTTTTCGTTCAGTAACAAAAAAAAGTGGAGTTTCACTGAAGGCGTGTCACTTCGGGTGCATCCATTCTACTCATTAACAGTCTTTTGGAAACGAGTAAGAGACCCGCTTGCTGGAATGAAATCCTTTCAGGTAAGATGCAATTTTCATAACATTGGAAAGCAGGGACGCTCTTCTAAAATGCGGTTGGCATTTGTCACTCCATTTAACGGGCCGCCTAAGCACCCGAGGCTCGCTTCTGCCACCATTTTCGACTTTTAATTATTTTCCGTTGCCTGTAAAAAAAATTAAAACTTCCCCTGTTCGATAGCGTGTCAACAATTTCTACAGACTGGCCTTCTTCAAATTGATTCAGGGAAATAATTTACATCAAATCATATAAATATGCACAAAATGTTGGTCATGCTCTCAAGAGCGTCATTCCAATTGCCGGTGAAAGGAACCACATAACACAAGCCTGAAACCTGGTGTGGTTTTATGCTAGCAAGGGATAGCAAAAAGATTAGAGACGTCGAGAAACTATTTAATGTGAATGCGAAAATACTGAGAGAGGTGAGAGGAAGAGTGCTTGAAGGTTGGCAAAGGATTTTGAGTGATGAGTGATTGAGTCTTAGAATATGTTACTGTGAGCATGGAAGAACATGCTACTAGGAGAGAGAATATGACGGTGACGATTGGAGAAGATACAGGTTAAGGGTTCAACAATTAAGGAACGCGAGTAGATCAGCTGTGGGTGCAATATTACTGGCAGAATGTGCAAAGGCTGGAGAGTGTTATGTACGGAGCAAATGAGTGAACGAAGCGCAGCGCAGCTAAATGAATATATGAGGCACTGATTAATGGGATGAACGAACAATAAAATAACCGTGATAATCGCGAAGAATAGGGAAAGGGAATGCGGGAAAAAATATAAAAGATCGCCATAAGAATGAGACAAAAAAGAAAGGTTGAGAAACTGTCGTCAAGGCGAACTGTAGAAGAGTGTTGAATGGAAGGGGTTCTGGGCGAGTCCAGGAGTGTTGCAAGCATCCCTCATTAGGATGAGAGGTGCTCTAGAGGTTTATTCTGGGAGAAAAAGTGCATTGTAACTAGCACGCGCATAAATGTGAGGAGTAGCACTGTAAAGTGGCTGAGGAGTAATGAGGGAACTGAACAGAAGGGCAGTAGAGGAATTTCAGTGGTTATATTGCGAGAGTGACGACAAGTGATGATAAAAAATACGAGATAGTATTACTGACAAAGTGTAAAGTATGACTGCTGCAATAAAAAGCTGCTATGGCAGAAGAGTGGTGGGAAATTCATCAAATTTGGCCACATTAAAACAAGAATAGAGGGATCAGTCACTAGACGGAAATTATTCAAAATAGAACCAATTTTGAGAGAAACAAAGCATAACTTCAAATCCCGAAGTTATTCAATTTTATCTCCTCCATGATTACCTATGATTGCTCAGCCCCGTCCCCTTTTGAATAATTAGTCGGTTGGTTGGCAAAACAAGCATTATATGACGGTGCTACCTGAAAGAAAAAGCTAAGACGGTTCTGGATGAAATGCAGTATCTTGCAGCAAATGTAACATGCTTGAATGTTTCATGATCCGAGTGCTTTATGGAATGTAACGTATTGTGAAAAATATATAATTGCAACCATATTTACCATATATTAAGGCAGTCTTGATATTCTGATCGCCTTAGTTGCGGTTAACGCCGAATTATAATGTATTCGTTAGGTTTTAATTTGAGAGCAAGGAAACAGTCGGCTTTGTTTACCTATTTATAAGTCCAGTCATTACGTGTGCCACAGCAAATACAATTGTTTCTCCTCTCGATGATTTTCCTTGTATTTATATTAGAGAAGAAAAAATCAAGAAACAAAATAACCTTTTTTTCGTCATTTCCTGAAAAATACTAGAAATATAGTCTGTGTTGCATAACATGAAAGACGATAAACTACACAGAGACGCGCTTGCAGGGGAGTTTGAATCTGTTGGATGCAAAGCGTCGTCTGCAAGACCGAGCTATGGCTTTTTAATTAATTAATTGATGTTCTGTGGAATTTATGTTATCGCTTCATAGCTGAGAATAGCTGCCAAATTGAGCAAAACGTTGTATTCTAGCTACGAACATATGCTGAGTAAGATAGTCCTCTATTTAATAGGTAAACGGTGCTGCCACCTGGTGAACAAACCTAGACCGGAGGACGAACTCAATTTCCAGGGTTTAGCATGAGTTCCTGTGTCTATGTGTTGTTTATTGTATTTGCTATCACTGCCCGGCAGGTAACCAACGAGATACTGAGCTGTTTTATTTCAATCATGGCATAAATGCCTTCCACGATGATCCTCAGAAAGACATCTTGTAGGGACAACTCTCCCAGCCCCCACAATGGCTAAAATGTAACCCCACATACCTCCTCGCCTATTCCTATTCAGGTATTCCTCTCTTTGGAACCCTCGTTCGCTTTTAGTTAGCATTCCTCTCCTGTCCCCTGCTCCGTAAATAACATGACCGACCAAACATTAACATCGATCTGAGGGTTCTGTATTTGTCCATGCCTTATGCTTTCCTTTCCTCCCACACTCTTTCTTCGGGCTTTTTATCTATCGTATAGCCATGGTGGACCGGCGGCGTTTCCTCTCTACCTGAAGTACGACGATTTCTGCACAGTATTCGCTAGGTTTCTTGTTCACCAGGAACGGGGTCCGGCCTCTGGGCATGCGTTTAATTCCCGATACGAATTCCGGATGCAAATTCTCGTTTCAAATTTCCAATAAAATTCCCTTGGAATAGAGAAATCCAACGTTCCTCATCTGATGCGGGCCAGCGAGAAAACAGGTGAATAGATGACCAGTTTCAGTTGCTGCAGATACACTATTGTATCCAAAAAAGGTGTTCATAGAATGTTTCAGCATTCAAAGATGATTGTACAGATATTTTTAGATTCTTTACGGCAGTATTAAAGAGTCGGAGTGGACGAATGAACTATATTATTTGATGATGAGTCTTATGTATGATACTAATGTATGATACTCTTATTTTTGTACTGCAAACCCGTGCATTATTACTACATAATAGTGGAGTGAATAGGACCTTCTCCCGGGTTTACTCTATTTACTCTATTTTTTATTCAAGATGCTCTTATATTGACCTCCAATTGTGCTGGAATCTTTCCAGAACGAAGAGTCAGTTTAGGGTGCTCTGAGTCTAGAAGGTACACAACAGTTGTCATGTTTACAATTTTTTTTTTTTTGTTCGCATTGATTCAGCGTGACTGATCTTCGTTGTTTTGATGATTTCATACCATCAATATTTATGATTTCTCCCTTTCAGCTACATAGGATCTTCTCTATCTTTTAACATCTGTCAACCTTGAGTTATCTATCAATACCTCATGTAAGACACCATGAATACATTCAAGCTCGTTACGAACTTAGGTCAGTTCCCCTTCAAAACGGCGTTACCAAGAAATACTCAATGCCATCTGTGAAGGCATTCAAATTGAAAATACGTGTATCTGCTTGAATGTATCATTAACTATATTATGATCTGCAATTTTACTACCTACTAACTCTCGCTCACATCGCTACATCGCACACGCGTTTTCTTTTCCCTAGACTATGAATCCTGGAAGTTACAAAATGCGCGTGCCATTTTTGTTTGTACACCATAGTTCTTCAGAATCGTAGTCATAATCATAATTCTAGGATGCAATAGTATTATGTTTAATGTGGTTATTCATTTTGGTAATGACACGGAGTACAATAATCAACCCTCACCGCTATCGGCCTGACTGAGCAACGAGATAGAACCTAACCGCGCGAAGCGCCTAACCAATCATGATGCGTCTTGAATTGTGCTGATTGTGCTTTGACCGTCGCACTGGAGCTCTTATCATAACCTCCCATCCCGCCCGCCCTTCCCTGCATCGAAATGTTGATCTGTTGCCATTCATAATATAACATGATTAAATTCACAGTTAATTTATTTATGAACATCAAGGCAACATCACAATAGAAGATTAGGCGGATGGGAAATTATATAAACTCCAAATTGTGAGCAAAGAAGAAGAAACCAATTGTTCTGCTCAACCAAGCTGACGGAGAGCAAAGAAGGATGCATATGCTTGTTGAGGGAGGTTTTCGGGCAATAATTTGAGGGAAACGAGATACACAGAGAAGTTTTGAAGATTGTGAGAAAGGGGGAAGGTGAGCAAGAGGTAGACTGGGGAAGAAGAGGTGGTAAAAAATGAAAATTACCTGTTTTTCATATTGAGTTGTTCTGTACGGAGAAGGTGGACTGAGTATTTTGAAAAGTTATTGAATGCTTAGGATAGCAGGATGTCTGACATTGATGCTGTGGGTGGCAATGTATGGATGCCGGGTTTGGGAACACTAATTATTGTGGGCATTACTAAGGAAGAAGTGCATGAGGCAGTGAAGTGTTGCGGCCGAGATTCATTGGAGGGCTGGGGCAACGGTAATCGAATAGTTGTTCAGGCTACTAGTTGGTATCGGGCGTGGCGTCGATTGAGTGTCGCAAGGATTGCATTGTTCCATTGCAGTAAGAAAAAGAATTAAAACTGAATTCAGCATCTCAAGGGGTATTAGTTTTCAGTGTGTAGTAGGTAACTTGACCGGGAGAGTGCTGGTAATGAGAACGAGATACAGAAGAGATGGTGCGATTTGTGTGGAACATTGAGGCTTTAGGATCGGTAAGGGGCGCACACATCAGATTTTTGTAGTGAGACAGGTCTTTGAGAAGTACCAAGCGCAGGGAAAAGATGCGTTAAGGCCTGCAACTACTATAATGTTGACAACTACATTATTGTTGACGGTTCGTAGGGTTTAGGCCGAAGTTGTTAGGTGCGGATTTAAGATCCTATGATGACAGTAGAGCACGTGTCAAAGTAGGGAGATGGGCGAGCACCTGGCTTGTTCAAAATGGTTCGAGTGGTCAGGGAGGCGATCGTGAGTTCTATATTGGGTCAAGGTCTCGAGTTATTGTTTGCGGATGACACGTCACTGTTAGCAGATTCAGAGAAGATTTGAAGTCTGGTGTCGGATTTTTTAAGTGGATGTTGATGGAGGAAGCTGCGAGTTATTGAATAGCTAAAGGTAAAGAAATAAAAAGTTAGAGTACCGACGATGAGAGCAGAATCAGTGTCCCCCAAAATGGAAAGCTATTGCAGGAAGTTCATTGCCTGAAATTTATGAGCTGTCATGTGGAGAAGACTGGAATAATGAAAAATGAGTGGAAATGATGAGTGACAGAGGAATATATAATGTTGGGTGGACTAAAAAGTTTAACGAGCAGCAACCTTCAGGACTTTGTGAATAAAGGCAAAGAAAGTGTTGTGTTCAACGGGGCTGAGACGTGGGGCGTTTTGTAGCATCTGAAGGTTGATATATTTTGCATCTACCGGTACTCGCAAAGCGTGAGGCCAACACGCTTCTGTGATACACTAGGGGAGCGACCCGCGATTTTGTTTTACCCACTTTAATATTCGAATAATGCCACCACGTTGTTTCTCACTGCCATTCAGCTTGAGTGCCTCCCAAGATTGCCCTCTCGCCAGCATCCAATTACAATAGCCACAGTCAATCCTCCTCCGCCGCTGCCTTGTGTGTCACTGCTACTCCCGTCAGTGATGCTGGAGGTAGCGTAAATACCGCCTGGGGAGCACTTAGGCACGAAGATATTGCAGTGGAGACTTCCGGCCCCTGATCATCCATCATTCCCCGTCTTCAATAATCCAGAGTCTGTCTTACTCCTCCTGATGCATGGCAAAGATGATATGTGAACGGAGAGTTACAAGATTACCTTAATGGATCATCCGCAAAATAATATCTTGCTACTCTCTGTTCACCCGTTTTTTGCTCTTATCACCCAAGGTTGGGTTGGATGGGTGTGTATGGACATTCCTGTCCAGCAGGAGGTCGGAAAAATATCAATGATGACAATAGCATGAATGACAGAACTGTAGATGGAAGTGGGCTACAAATTGAAGTGGTTGAAAAGATTAGCTGGGTTAACTACAATGACTCCCAAAGATTTGATCAATCAAGTATTGTCTTATTTTGGATCCGTGAATCTTAAGAAAATATTTCCAAAGTGACCACAATGTTCAATTTGTTGATTTGTATTAAGCAGACATCAATTGGGGCATTATGATCTTTACTTATGGTCACCGCAACAGACCAAAAACTAATTGAAGAGCAGAGAGTCGTGGGCAGTCTATACTGAAAACAATCAAGTACTTCACGAGATAGTGACCTCAAAGGCTCACTAAACGTGCGTGTTAACGGAGTAACCTCATGATGAACATTTTTTATTATATATTATTATTACATAATGTCAGTTAAAGCAGTGAACTGACATGATCCTGTAAACGTCTATTGCCCTTACTTACTTTACATAATTTTCGTGAAATCAATAGCCAGATGTAACGTTTTTATCTGTCCAGACATATTGAACAATGGAAAAAGACAATATCCGCCAACAACGTCCATCGATTGGTGTGATGTTGAGATAAATTTACTCCTAACCCTTAATAAGTCAATATTAATCATATATAAGTAGCAAATACTGTCTTTAGAACAGCTCACTCTGAAGTAGACTTGGTACATACCATCTGTGTATTCTGATATTTCTGTAATTTGTCAAAATGTCATAATACATTGCTAAATCAATAATCCTTCAATCCTAAAATGATTTTCATCGAACCTCAAGCGACATCTAGTGCCTCAAACAAAGTCATACGGACTCAATACACTGTAATGACTTTATATGGTTTCATATTGCAATTTCTGACTGGGCTGAGTCAGTAGCGGTATGAGCATCAAACACTTTGTATAATATAGATCATGACCTGGCGAGTTCAGTGCAGAATTTTCTGGGTATGTCAGTATTGTTCAGTTTAAGATCAGCTTGGCTGCCATTAAAGCATTCTACTTCTTCGAGTCCGCTTCATGATAGTATTAATTGTATGTGCAGTATGCTCACTCCTGAGGATCTGATGTTAATAGTTGTGTTTGTGTAAATGGATAGGGTTTGTGAATTAAAATTCGATAACTCTGTATGCTTACAAACAGAAGTAGAAATGAATGGTTTCAATGGATTCAAAGCTTCGTTTTGCTGAGTCAGAATCATTATCGACGCGTGTGATCCAGACCCAACAAGGCAATAAAATAAAAAATGTTTCGGGCCCGGTAAATTCAATAACTTTACTTCATCCTATGTGAATGATACATTTTTTACTACCTCATATTTTGTTTTTATTGAAAAGATCGTCTTAGATGCAGGAACTATTCTGCAATTTCAGCTGGATGAAGTAGTCTGAAACTGTACATACACAATCGTGAATACTTCATTCAAAAAACAATTACTTTGCTGGATTCTCCCGTCGTCGAGAACAAAATTTTGTTCGTATATTTCTGCATTGACGTGAACGTATGAAGAAGGATTAATACAAAAAATCCTGCAAAAAACGTGTCCCACACGACGTATGCAGCTAATTCGATATCAAATACGTCAATTGTCAGACAAACTTCTTCACTAACAGCATCAGAGTCAGGAGGGCGCGGTTCTACTCACTATACAAAGTACGGTAAAGACCATCAGTCAAATATTCACCTGCAGAAACAAGCCAGTTCTTACGATGGAAAATAGTGGTGTACATCGAACCTTCTTATCCACAAAGAAATTTTCCGTAGTGTAACGACGTACAAAGTTATTCATAGTACTATTCAAATTTGTAACTTCATGATAATTATTTAAATCACAGTAAACTAAAATGTGCCGATATGCTGAGGTGATCTGATCTGTGGTTGCTATTTGACAGAGTATATCAGGTAATCTCAAGGAGCAACAACGAGAACGATGACATGACGTCTGCGCTGAAGCAGCTGTTGGATGAAGTCCCCGAGTATTTTATCCAGTTCGACATGCCAATACTTATTACATACAGGATTCACATTTGAAACACATTCCTGAATAGGTCATATGTGCCGTGTCACGGGAAAAATATTTTCAGTAGCGTACCGAGCCTTCAACAGAACCGCTTGCACGCAGCTTTAGGGAACACAGTTGGCAACCACGTAAACGTATTGCTGGTATAATTTTCTGTAATCATGGCTGCAAAATCTGCATATTCTATAGACGTGTGGTTTCTACAATAATGTTCGAACTCTCTTTGCAAGAATATAGATGGACAGACTCGAATTTCTGTGTTAAAGTTTTCACTAGCAGGAAAAACGAGCCCACGCTAACCGACCATTCTTTTGTGTGTAAAAAAAATGGCAACCTTGTCCACCGAAGTTAGTATGAATGGCAGTTCATTTACGGCCGCCACTCAAGTATTTTTGTTCAACAATGCTGCAACCCGTCTCTTGGGATAAGAATAGATCATATTTCCTCCAGCTCCAAGACAGCTTTGTTGAACAGTCTTCATTTTCTTCCCTAAAGGTCTACCTAAATCATCCTAGCTACATCATTTTTCCCCTGAAAGAATATCTGGAGAGGCCCATTCTTACCCGCTTGAACCTTGAGTATTTCTTTGTGATTTTTTTTGTGTGTTATTTTTAGTGTTTTATTTTATCTTTAGAACACTATTAACATCAGAAAACACTATTAGCGATGTCCAAAAACACAATTCCTATGAGCAGCCATTCCTGTTTTGGACATACTGTTTGATTTTACTGCTATCCTTATTTCGTCATTTCGCTTTTATTTTTTTCAAGCCTCTTAGCATATTGTTGCCGCAGGGGTTCAAAAAGAACCTCCTTCCTGTTTTGGAGCTGAGGCAGGCAACACCAACACTTTTTTACCGTTTGCTGTTCTGCTGATGGTCTTTTGAGTGATGACCTGCGCTGTGACACCGAAGAAAATGGGTACCCCGATTCTAAGAAACAGATGTGATGAGTCGAGAGAAAGGATTCCACTGAAACCCAAAAAGAGGAATACTATGAATCAGGGCAAAAGTTTGCGCTGTAACAAAAATTAAAGCAGGAACCGACCAAACTGAAACATGGCAATCAATAACCCGTTCCATAACTGCATTAAAACAGAGAAAAGGAAGAGAATGAACAAGGACAACAGAATATGTTAACGAAAAACTGAGCGGAATAAAACAAAGGATGCCGCCGCACTTCATCTACGAATATGCTAGAAGAAAATGTACTGATAAAAATAGGTGTAACAATTTATTTCAAACTATAAACAAAGTATCAATACCATTTCGTATGATGTGGAATGATATCAGTTATACTGAGGAAGAGGCATGAAGAGGTATCGCCTTCATTGATATTAATCTTTTAAGGAAAAACAACACACTAGAGGGCGAACTGACACAAGGGAGCGAAAAGCTGGTCATGCCTTCACTCGGGCAAGAGATGCTGTTTTAATCAGGCGACGAACCGCTGACTGTTAGTGAAACATGCGCTGAAACAGGGCAGGGCGACCTCTCATCTGCAGTGACAAAACTTTATGAAATATCAGTGATATAATATTGAAATATAGGCCGAGGACTTAACCACGGGTAACATTACTCAATTGGCTTAAATTGAATAGGCCAGTAGAAGGCCGGAGGAGAGTGAGGGAGACCCTGGCTCGAATTCTCGAATCACTATATTATAAAGATCCTCTTTGCACACAGTGACGTGCACATCAAGAACCATACCTGTGCATGTAAAACACTGGTTCTTTTCTCAACCTGCCGTCGGTGTGGCTAACACGCCATAATACTGAATGAATAATATAGGTCTGACCTGCTGCCTGTGTCTGAACTTCTTGATTAGGCATGGCATCGCGTCCTAACCGTTGGACTTTTCTATGGCTTTTGTGTTACAACGTGCGACTAATTCACGTCGTGTTAATTGCTTCTGCTAATTTAGCTTAATATAGAAAGTAAAATCTGAGTCTAGTTTATCAAACCAACGAATATAACAATACTTCACTGGATGTAAACCAATTTATACTGTTGAAAAATATCACAGCGATAAAGTCAAATTCTTTGAGACACCAGAATGGAGGCGAATAATTTATTTGGGTAATGTTAGGGTAATCGAAGGAATTAGAAATGTGGTGGTGTTGCAATCTATGTGAAAGAGGGTTTTGCAAGCTGTGAGGAGTTAACAATTTTCGAGGATTACTCTGAATGTCTCCCTATATAATACCATAATAAAAATAGTGTATAGACCTCCAAACTGTGGGTATGAACATTTAGAACAGGATGGTGAAATTTGGCACACGTACACGTCAAATATTGATCATGATGGATTTATATTCTTATTTTTTGTGGTGACCTACCTTTTTCATTTATCAGATGGCTAAATTATGATCACACGGCGGCCCTGGTAGCTATATAATTGGCACTGGTAATATCACAGCTGAGAAAAGTCAAGCCCAATGACTATTAGACTTAATGATCAAAACTTTCTAACACAAATTATTTGGAAACCGACATGAAAAAAATATATTATAGATCTAGCGTTTGTGAATTTATTGACCATCTCAATAACAATGAAAAAAATAAAGTGCACTTTCAGATCATGTTTGTATCTTTTGATATGCAGCCGCGTCCACTAATTAGGAGGGTAGCTATGTTATGTCGACACAGAACGGAGAAGGGCTCAATCTCCTCACCACAAGCCCGCCGTGTCCTTGCCGGGGCTCGAACTCGCGACATGCAGTAGCAAAAGCAGACACTGCCATCGAACACACTAACCACTCGGCCACGGCGTCCATACTATCAGTTCATAATGCATTATAAATATCTTGATGCTAACATATTGAAAAAAAAAAAGAAATTAAATCATTTGTTCTAAGGACATGACTTTTCTGCAACTGATTTTCTTCCGTGCATAAATAAACTGAGCAAGCAAACACCACCCACTGTCTATATTGATTGGAAACAACTCAGTGACTAGGCAAACAGTGTGGAAGAAACAAATAATAACTTTGACATTTGAAGTTAATATTCTTACTAAAATAAATAAATTAACTATGACCGTCAGATCACAGATGTGTGTCAAGTTCCTCTATACAAATCTCAACAAATGGAAGTTGAATAACTTACGTCCATAAATTTGTAATTTAACGATTCATAGCCTTCGACGTATAAAAGAGATTGGTAGTCCCTTAAAATAGTTATTTCATTGTAAAATGGGCAGTTAAGCTGATTTATTATTCGATGTGTTGAAACATTTGGACGTATTCAGTTATTATAAACTTAGTGGCCGCGTGCATGTAGATAAAATAGTGTGAAAACTTGTCTCTGTATAGATGCGCATGAGTGTCATTGGACGAGGATGATAACTCCTTTTTTCTCAATTGGTCCAAACTAAACTAAAATTTGACCCGTCAGTAATGGGGCAACATACTACAGAAATTGTTTAGAGTAAGTAAATCTACCCGGATGTCAAAAAAAATTAATTTCCCAATTACAAAGACCCTACACTCAGCTGGTTGCATGATAGGCTACTATCGGAAGAATAAGTAATGCATTTAATAGAAAGATGGTTTTCCAATGCAACGTTTACAAACTTACGTGACTCAATTCCTCCAATTACCTCTGGATGAGTCGCCAGCGCCGATGAGCACACCATGTTTCGCGCTACCAAGTATTAAAAAAAAAATCATTGATGCTACCTATGGCGAAGCATTTGCCCCACGCGACCAACGTAGATGGTCTCAACTCATCTGTAACTATGCCAAGGAGGCGTGTTCTGCAATGAACGCAATGATGCACACTAACTGAGGCGGCCAGACGTCACCATCGTCTATGGTTATAACTCTCTAGTACCCAGGATAATGAGGAGTGTGATGTGTTGAACACAATAATCTGTGATAATAGGCCTAATCTGTATAGGCTATAGGAGCGAGCTGCTGCAGCGCCCTGGCTGAATGTCACCCGTCCCTGATGGTGGGATAGATGAGAACAACAACACTAGTCTCTAATCTCTGTTGAAGAAGCATCATCTTTTGACTAAAATGCATGCCAGAATGCAAATGGTTTCAAAGTGCATCACTTATATTGTACTGAAACAATTACTCTTGCATATACATATATTTTTCATGTTTAGAACATTATATTTTGTAGTTGAGAAGAAAAGTGGCTTCTTCTGTAAAATATTTTGATTGTCGATAGTTTATAGATACATTGGAAAAAAATATGCGATGCCGATTATTAATACTTTCTACAAGTTGCTTCAGCTGTACCGAGAGTGATACAGCAAGGTGCTTCAGCTGTACCGAGAGCGATACAGCAAGGTGCTTCAGCTGTACCGAGAGCGATACAGCAAGGTGCTTCAGCTGTACCGAGATCGATCGATGCTGCCCATTCCTGTTGGTGAACATCTTGATTCTTAACCACTATGACCAATAAGTAACTGCACCGGATTTCCTAGGTTAGGATCCAAAGATGCTTCAATAATGCTGGGGTTGGCAGAGTGCTCGGCCATCGGCATAATGAACCTGGGTGAAGTTTCAACTTCAGTTCTTAGTGGATATGAAGGATTTCAGTGGAGACGAAGTCCGAGAGGCTCAATCCTAATTGCTTAATTCATAGTTGGAGAATGTGCTGAAAAAAGGTAATTTGAATGCTCTTGCTTACGTCATAGACGCAATGAAGATGTTACTCCACTCCCACTGTGGCTGACTCCAATTCCACAATAATAATAATAATAATAATAATAATAATAATTTTATTGAAGCCCTCGTTGACTCAATAATGATTACAGAGAAACAAATTTACCAAAGCATCCCTTTCAATACTTTCAGGGTTACGCGCCAAAAGAACGTACATGGAGACGACAGAGTAGGAACGTACGCGACATGAATTTATGCGTTGAGTTAGTGACAAGTGTGCATGAATACATGTTTTGCTTCTCGCCCACATCAATATGTACATAACAAGAGCTCAATGCCAGAGAATATGATGACCTTTCAGCCAACATATTCCGTGACGTATCACAACCAGATATCCACATGAGCAAAAAGGCCCGACTTGTATATGCAGATAGGAGTCAAACATTCGTTCTATTGATATAGGAATTTTCCTGCACCAGCAGAATTCTGTCCCACCTTTCTTTTATTAGAGATAATTCGTATGTCTATCTAACAGACATGACCTCTAGGAAGGGATTATTAAATATTACATAACACTAGTGGAGGCTATAGGTCTGAAGTACTGACGCTGCAATGCACAGTCGTTGTTAGTGTTCGCCGACACTGATATTTATAAACTACAATATCAGTCGGAGTTTTTTCTTTTTATTTCTGATTTTAAAAAAGTGGTTCAAAGCGTATTGATATTTGAAACAATTCAAGAAAACATCTATGATATTGATAGTAATTTTTTTTAATAAACATTAAAATAATATTATTATTTCGACGATCACGAAAATTAGGAAATGAAAATTATTTGGCATATTGCGTTAGATAAAGTGTCACGAATCTTTCAATTGTTTCCCTCTGCACATTTCCCAAAAACAATTTTCGTGAGTTCTCGCACGTACTTTTCAATCACAAAAAAAAGATACCTGAACTTGGTTAGGATTGATGACATCCACGACAAATATCTTTAATTCCAACACTTTTCAATAATTTCTGAGTTGACGCGGGTTTCAAGGACCTTGCCACCTGGAGACAATCGTTAAGAGATTAAATTAAAAAGTCGTCCGGGATCCCTTCATACTGGCTTGGGTAGATGGACCAATTTGCCGTCAGCCCAACAATCCAAGATGAATTCATTTCTGCTCTCACATGTTGGCAGAATACTGTTTGGCACAAAACAATTGACAGAAACTTTTGTCAGAAGCTGTAGGAAAAAAATGCTGGTAGAATCTATTGACAGAAACAGTTAGAAAGAATTGTTGACAAAACCTGTTGGCTGACACGACTTTAATTATACATAGGCTTGAACTTGTTGCAGAATACAGTTGGTTGTAAAGTATTGGCAGAATACAATTGACAGAGAAGTACTGGTGAAATGCAGTTGACACAAAACTGTTGGCAAACTGGTCCTACAAGTTCCATATGGAGGGGTCCTTACATAATTCTAAACTTCTCGCATGCACTGCGCTGTAAACACTGGAACAAACACAACCGAACGTACAATCACAGTAAGGAACAGTTTAAACAAGGGGCGTGTGTTGGGTTGTTGACTGCAAGCACTGTCTCGGTGACCAAACCGTAAATTTTATCAATATAGGACGACTGAAGCCAACAGATTATACATCAAGGTGCTCTAGTGTGTGTTCTATGGTATTCCATGGGATGCTTCATATGGTGTTCCAGAGGGTACTTCACAAGATACTATACAGGTGGCTCCCGAGAATGCTGTTCAGTGCTACACGGAATGCTCTACGGACTGATCCACTGAATGCTCGACAGTGTGCCTCTCAGGATCTTATGTACTCTTCGTGGTGCTCTAAAAAATGATTCAATGGCTGCTCCTTATAATGTCATACCTGGTGTTCCTCATAATGCTCCACCAGGCGCTCCATAGAAGGGTTCGTTTAGAATTTTACACGGTGTTCCTCATAGCATTCTAAGGGACGCGTAGGATGCACTTCATAGTGCTCGCTCTCTACAGGACGCTAATCAGATTATCCCAAATAGCGCTGCACTGGGTGTTCCACAGAGGTGTCCACACAGTCCTGCTCAGTCAGTGGACAGGTAAAGTTCATTACCAAGTGATTTCTTCAGGTATTTCGTGCGGACTTGCACAAATCGGACTAAATTATAAAAAAAAATGTATCTAAAATCACAGCCCCACCTCTACAGAGCACTCTATTTGTTCTACTTAGAGCCCTCTTCAGAGGGCTCCTCATAATTACAGGACGCAACATAGAGTGTTTCTTGAGTACTATTCAGTTGCACAGAACGCTCAACGAGGTTCTTCTCAAAGTGCTCCTTATATGCATAGGGCTCTCCACAATGTGCTCCTTTGGGTGCTCCTTTGGGTTTACTCTGTCCGAGTGACTATGAGCGATGGAGCGAGCATGAGAGACGAGTATATGATTACTGGACAGGGAAGAGGGAGCCTGTCCATGTGCATGACGTCATAGTTCCAACACGCTCCATAATTACACCGCTCTTCATGAAGGTATTAAAACTGTGATGGATAAATGATTCCTTCCTTAACCCGACGTTCTCACATCAGCTCAAGGCCCGACGGGATCCGTTTTTCTAGGTGAGTCCGCAGTGATTTTCAACTGTTGATTCAGAACACCCAGTATTAGAAACTACAGCAAACATTTCGTTTCGTTTTAAATTTTAATTCGAATAAAAATGCTACTATATTCTCGGTGTGAATAATGATTTCCCGCACTAAATTGGTTTGCACGATCTACATTAATTTTGAACAATATGTTCAATGTATTATGCACTGCTAAATGTACCATCACCTGGATTGCATGCGTAAACAAGCGAACCGGACATGCCGGTTGAATTCGTCTAATTAAGGGACAAAAAACTTTCCTTGCATAGTGCCTCCTCCTGGAGCAGGCAGTGAGCTGAAGATAGACAGTGTGAGCTTGCATGCAGAATAATGCTGCCAGAAAACTGTGGCCACATTTTTTTCTGTAAAAAAAATGTTTACTGAATCGTGTTTGCCGAAAAGTTTTTATTCGAATATTTTTTGGCAAAAACTGTTGACACAAAAAATTGTCAGAATATAGTTGGCAGGCAAGAAATGGACAAACACACTTGGTCAGTTATCAAAAAGGTGAAATTTAGCTAAAGAAAAATTGATTCTATCAACTTTCAGGGAAAAAATAGGTCGATCCTGTCAATTTCTGGTCCAAGAGACGTAATTCGGTTTCATCAACTACCGTTGCAAAACAATAGTCGTTGAACAAATTCAGTGCAAAAAACTTCCGACTTCAAACATTTTTGACCCTAAAAACTTACGGTTCAAAAAACTTTAGGTGCTTTCAGCTTTCGGTGCTATTAGGAATCGGGGATAATAAGTTCGTCGGTAAAATTTGTAGGTGCATATTTGTGGTCGTAATCACCTTCTCTGCAGGAAGCTGTGAGCACTAGACCGGCACCATCTTCTTTGCCCTTCAGAAGCGGAGCAATGCACGCTCTGCGCCTATCAATCGCGACCACACCTGGGCGACCCAACACGAAGCCCGCCTTCAATAACACCGTTAATGATTCAATCACCGTTAGTCATTCATCACTTTTGAATGCCCTCAACCGCACTGTCGCCTAACCAATGTGCTTTGACGAAATGGGTATTGCGTTCATAAGCTCATCGACTCAACCAAACCATATTTGTTTTTGGATAACATTGTGTTTCTTACCAACCTCATCTTAGGGACTGGAAGGTTGAAATGCATGGGGGTTCTAGTGCGCAGCAGCGAAATAAAAGTCGTTTATAGCTAGACTATTACGAAAGATTGTTTTCCATACAAGGAATTTACGTTGATCGGAGTTTTGTTCATTATAGCCGTTGAAATGGTCAGAGCTTCTTTACGTTGATATGAGTATTGTTGGTTATCGCTGTTGATATGGTCAGAGCTTCTTTACGTTGATATGAGTTTTGTTGGTTATCGCTGTTGATATGGTCAGAGCTTCTTTACGTTGATATGAGTTTTGTTGGTTATCGCTGTTGAAATGGTCAGAGCTTCTTTACGTTGATATGAGTTTTGTTGGTTATCGCTGTTGAAATGGTCAGAGCTTCTTTACGTTGATATGAGTTTTGTTGGTTATCGCTGTTGATATGGTCAGAGCTTCTTTACGTTGATATGAGTTTTGTTGGTTATCG
>SDVV010006241.1:0-18593 GCA_016164225.1 Gammarus roeselii
GCTTGGGCTTTCAAGTCCACAGCCGATGGTGGCGACGGAATAGAGCTTGGGCTCTTGAGTCCACAGCCGATGGTGCGCGCGAACAGGGCTTGGGCCCCAGAGTCCACAGCCGATGACGCGCGCGGCAAGAGTTTTTGCATTGGATTCTGGGCCCCAGTAGATGGTGCCGGCTGCTATACAGGGCTTGGGCTCCAGTAACCACAGCCGATGGTGCGCACTTACTAAATAGTTTACATTCTGATGGCCATGAAATAAGCTAGATAACGCTTAAACGAACACTTTTGGAGTAATGCTGGGGGAAAACCTTAAAAATTGAACGAAATTTATTGAAATTGGATTTCGGAGTCCAGCAGAGGGTGTAAGGGAAGAAGGCTCGTCGGGTGGCTGCCAGTGCAATGTAATCCTTCTGTAAGAGTTTTCCATTGATTGCCACATTGGGACATCAGGGGAATGGTGGCGCGTCTGATTTAATGTCTACGTTGACTAAGTGGGAGCAGATGATAGGGAACCAGTCTCGGCGGTGTATGAAGATAAATTGTTCGTTCTGGGTAAACGGCAGTTTAATAAGGAAATTTGCTGGCTCATGTCCCCTTATTCCCACGTGATCAAGGATCCAGCATAATTCGACCTTTTCGCCCGCCCCAGACATTTTAAGGAGATCGTGCTGCATTTTTCATACAACAGTGTGTGCATAGCACACGACTTCGAGTTGAGTGAGGATACTCAGGCTGTCTGAGAAAACGCCGTAATTGGGAAGGCGATCTGTTTTTTGTAAGTGAGATGGTTAATTCGATTGTGCACAGCTGTGCAAGGAAGACAGAGGCTTCTCGTGGGAGAGTAGGCGAACGTGAGGATTTCTCGCACACAACGGCAGCTCCGAGTTCGATTGCGGTTGTGCATGGCGGTAACATGGATATTATTCCTCGGGTAGCCTCGAAAATTCTTGGCGGTACGTCTTGGTTGAAGTAGTGGCTTTAGGGTGTATTTGTACATCTAAGAAAACTAGCGGTGGGTTGATCATCCAAGTTGGTGTGCTGCTTTGAAGAATTCGGTAGGGGAATGAGGGGAAGGAGAGTAAAGCCTTGAAAAAGTATTTTAGCCAGGATTTGTTTTGTCGGAGCGGAAGTGGAAGCTCGTTAGCCAGCACGTTCTGAGATTCGATGAGAGTGGAACGTTAGGCGCCGGTTGTGAAAAGCATGGCGTAATTTGCAATGATTGAGAGGGGTCGAGAGTGGCTTTGGCTGCTGAAGCGTAAACAACAGCTCCATAGTCGATGCGGGAGCGTATTTTATTCTCCTTATGGCTGACTTTCGCTAATCTTAGCGGACCATGGCTGACCATGACTTACCTTTCCTGACCGTGTCAACCATGCATGATGTGCAGTATACAAATAATGATACCGCTTCGTTATCCATTGAAAAAAAATAAAAATTCTGATTCAGGCACTTCAGCTACGCCTCCAATGGTATTTTGTTACATTTAGAGATGTAAAAATGTAGGCCCCTACACAATATATAAACCATTGCAATCTAAATATTGTTTGAACCAGCGGAAACTATATTTTTTATTTAATTATTTATGAAACATATTTATTTACACTCAATTCAACAACTTCATCACCCTGTTCATGGATAATATTAAGGCATATCCAGCTAAATGTAAACATAATTTGATGACACACGGTTTATATGCAATTTGCTTCACTAGGTATCATAATATATTTTTGGCGGTGTTGTTTTTATATAGCTTGGACGTGGCCAAAGAGTTAACGAAAAGCCAAATGCACGCTTCCCGATTCATTTATATTCCTTACATTTGTAGATTAACTCGATGTTTAAAATTATTCTGTAGATTCAACTACATTGAAGGCTTACTAACCCAGTCTTGAAAATGCTTCAAGTTGTCTGAATTGATTCGTAGCATTCATTCGTCGTATGAACCATGAATATAGGACAAATTAGTGGATGTGTGAAAGTTGATTTTGTATCATGAGAGAAAAATAAATTTGTATGCAGCAAAATTAAAAATGATCTCAAATGAACGCTCATTACAGAAATTCTGACTCGATTCAGCCCTTTCCATTCCCACACACTCCATTCCCTCTCACACCAGTGCTAGGGTTCGCCAGTCCCAGTCATCACCATTCCCTGTCCTACTGACCACGAGTCTCACCGATCAAGTGAGCCAGCGATCGCCGCCCATTGAAGAACTCCTCTCCATCCTGGCAATCTAAGGAACCCAGCACTAACGGTACCATCCATAAATTACCAATAAATAACCAATAAATAAGCTATAAACGCCGCAATAACTGCCCAATAAATGCCCAATAAATAGCAAAAGCACACTCTATAAATACTTCGCGCAGGAAGCTCCACTACTACGGCTGATGGATACAGCCGATGCCGTCTTAGGCCTAAAGGAATCAGGAAAGACCCGACGGAGGCCCGGATCTTGGCAGGCAGTGCAAGCGGTTTGCGAGAAATGTTTTCGTCACCGGGACAAATTTAATGACAGCAAGAAGGCAGCTTTTAAATTTATTACAATAACCTCTGTTTAATATTGAACGTAATCCAGCGGGGTTCAATAATATGGTCCTTGAGGAGATGTTTTCATGAAATGGAAACAAAGAAGATAGCCGAAATGTTTAAGAATATTATATTGGAATTTTTTTTAATAAAATAAAAACCACAGGATTATTAATAAGGAGAGAAAGCGAAAGAAGATCCTCCCTGAATTCAAAGTTTACATAAATACATGAAGATTCTGCGCTAATATTGGTCCAATTCTGCGCTAATATTGGTCCAATTCTGCGCTAATATTGGTCCAATTCTGCGCTAATATTGGTCCAATTCTGCGCTAATATTGGTCCAACTCTCTCTCCATTTGTATTTGACTGCTATTGTACGCACACGAGGCTCCTGGATGAAATGTCGAATAAAAAACTACTATAAACCACTAGTAGTCAGTGTTCCAGTTACAACAGAATGACTTAGTCGGATTCCGATATTTTGCACGATTCCCAAACAAATTATTTAAAAGATCGGTGACATCGTAGCTGCCATACAGCTCTACAAACACCCATCACGATATGGTTACCAAAACCTATCATTTTATCCAGCTAATAACTGGATAAATAATAACTTGCATGAAGCTAATACTAAAAATACCTATCAAGCGATCGCAATGCCGATCACGGTACTATAGTAGTTTAATTGCCACAATAACATGTTGCAATTAGCGTCATGAAAGGAACGCATGGACGCCCCTGTTTTGATGGATAGTATTCATAAGCCTCAATTGCTTCAGCCTTCACAAGGCACTAAGCCTTTTTGTTAATAATGCCAAGGGAAGGAGAAAGATGGGTGTTTTGATGTACCCTTGCCACGTAATTACAAGAACAGAGCCTGCCCAGCTGAGGTGAGGAGGAGCGTAGGTGAGGAGGAGCGTAGGTGAGGAGGAGCGTAGGTGAGGAGGAGCGTAGGTGAGGAGGAGCTTAAGTGAGGAGGAGCGTAGATGACGATGAGCGTAGGTGAGGAGAAGGGTCTATGAGGAAAAGCTTGGGTGAGGAGGAGCGTATGTGAGGAGGAGCGGAAGTGAGGAGGAGCGGAAGCGAGGAGGAGTGTAAGTGAGGAGGAGAGTAGATGAGAAGGAGCTCAAGTGAGGAGGAGCGTAGGTGACGACGAGCGTAGGTGAGGAGAAGGGTCTATGAGAAAAAGCTTGGGTGAGGAGGAGCGTATGTGAGGAGGAGCGGAAGTGAGGAGGAGAGCCGGAGAGGAGGAATGTTGGTGCGGTGGAACGTAGAAGAAGACGCGTCAATTGGTATGAGCGTAGGTGAGACAGAGGAACGAAGCTGAGAAGCGCATAGCTGAGAAATAGCGTAGTGCTAGGGAAGAGCGTAGAAGCGTAGCTGAGGAAGAGCTTAGCTATCAAACATGAATTGAATAAAAAAATAGACGTGATTTAACAACTGTGTAATTATAAGCAATTCAAAAATGCGCTGTCGGGCTGCACTCTCCGTGTGGACAAAGTTGTCTACTTTGTATGAAAAAACAAAAAATTATTGGCTACTATTGTGGAATTAAAACACCTGCTGAAAACTAAGTGTACACCCAAAGCAGCGTTAATGACGCGTGACATTTAACTAACCCTAAATTGTAGAACAAAAGTAGTGTTCGAATTGTAATGAAGGTCTGATGAATTTCATTATTTATACTGATTATGACTTAATCAGGAATTGTCGAATGATTGGAATGATTGGTATAAACGTCCATCAAATAATGCAGCGATAAGGCGTTTCTCGCGTACCCAATGCACTTGAGAAGTTCGATTCATGACTCAAGCAAACTTATTCCTAGCATATTTTATTATCGATGATATGATTTAGCCTAAATTGAGAAACCATGAAAAATAATCGATTTTTGCATAAAAGGCCTTTAATTTGCTTCACATGATCATAAAGATTTGCGTTAACGGGGTCAATGCAAAAGTGGAAAGGTGGTCAATTGAAAATGCCAAACATATCACGTGATTCAATAACATAGTTTAAATTCACGCATGTTCCTTTGACAACAGTACACGAGAGTGTTTGAAACACGAATTATCACTTCTGCGATTTAGCTGAAGGTTAAAGGGTTTGTCTTCACCTGAGTTCTGAAGTGAATCTGAGTAAGCTCCTCCGTTGGGCACGTATTTAATATACTAATCCCATAGACAATAAACAACACCGATACACCAAAGCAGACGGTTAAGATTATTCAATTTGACGCGCCATCTAGGACATGGACAAAGGTTGCAAAATTTGTTCTCTAGATGAAGATTGCCCCAATTCTCCCCTTAAAATTGTCGCCAAAACTGTGGTGATACCCGAAGGTGTAAGAGACCGCAGATAGGCGTGACAGGCTGTACGTGGTCTTCAGTTGCGCACGGTCCCGTAGAAACAGAATAGCAGGGGAAATGGCATCCGACAAAATCCTAATCTTAACTTAAAAAATGCACGAAAAAGCTGAACCCGATCCGAACCACCTATCCCCAATCTTTCAGTCGCAGGTACCATTTATTCTTCCTATATGGAAAGAGCGGACCAACCACCACACACTTTCAACGAGGTATCCCAATCAACAAACCAAACGACGGCTTTCCAATTGGAAAAGACTTAAAGAGAAAGTGAACATATTGGCTTTGCCTTCACAAATAAATAATTCTACAACAATCCATTCACTATCCATGAACTACGGTGTTGTAGACCGCACTTGTGAAACCTCACCCGGGCCGGACCGGGTGCTCATTAATATGGTCATCATCTCCCTGAAGGTGTCCTTGAGATTCTTTAAAAGTGCTCAACATTATGTATTCGAACTCGTTTCTCCCTGACCAGTGGGAGGGATCTCGGAACATCCCGATATCCTCAGCCGGAAAATGGCATAGTGACCTTGGTGACTACCGTCCTATAAACCTTACCAACGTCCACTATAAGACGATGGCAAAAATGATAAACTAACGCCCTGTCGACTATCCCGCAATGCATAAAAATCACTTCATACGACTAGAATCTGACACCCGACTTGCTTTTGTTTGGGGGAAAATGTGGTTTCCATTTAGTTGCGACGTTGAAAAAGCATATGATACTACCTGAAAATACGGCATCGTGGAAGATCTCCTCTGCAAAGACCTGAGAGGTCTTCTACAGAGTTTAATCCACAAATTTCTGCAGAATTGAAACATTAAGATCAGGGTTGTTGACACTCTGCCGCCATCTTATCCTCGGGAGAAAAAAAGAGTACCTCAGAGAAGCGTATTTAATATCACTGAATCTATCCTAAAATAGATCGGAAAACTTACAGAAAAGCGACAGACACCCTACCCTAATTCATGCAATGAACTGGGTTTCTATAAGAGGATTCCGATGTTTGAGATCAACAAACGAAAACATGCATTTTATTCTAGTCTACGGTATCCACACAAGCACGACGTAACGCTGCATTGCACACCTCTAGTAAAATAAATCCATCAAGTTTCTGTGTCTTGTGTGGGACCCTAAGCTAACGTGGCAACCTCACGTTGCAGCCCCGAAGACCCGCTGCTAAAGTTTGACAAGGAGGTATCCGGTCGGTAATATCCTTGAAACTCTGTTCCGATCAAGTCACCGGCATGATGTTATACTGAACAATAATACGCTCACGCCTTGACTATGGAGCGGCGTGTTTACAATTCAGCAGTCAGAACGACTCTCAACCCCCTTCCGATCTTCGCAAACAAGGCTATACGCATCACACCCAGCACGCTTAGTTCCACTCCCATCGAATCTCTGAACGTTCTAGCTTACAAGCTTCTGCTCCCTCTTCAGCAGGACAAAATCGTGTCACAATACTATGTGAAGACTAGGAGCATATTATACAATTCAGCCCTCAAGTTGTCCTAAGTTGTCCTAAGCGTGGACAACTTACTGACCTCACTTGACGTAACTTGCAAGGCTATCAAGCCTTCATTCAGTTACCGAATTCGTTGAATCAGCGCACATACTTGGGTGATCAACCTGTCAACGTAGATTTGCAAATGTACCCTAAAAAAACTGTTTCATTCATTATATACTGCCTAGACATTTTGAGCCTGCTCCAGGTACAATATCCAGATTTTCGTCACATCCACTGACGGTTTCATAAACATCGACTGAGTGGGAGCTGCCACTGTTTGCGGGGCAGCCTCACGTTCGGCTACCCTTCCTCAAGAAGTTCATGTTTTTCCAGCAGAGCTATACACACTCGAATTAGCCGACACGATTACAAAAACAAATCGCCTCCCCAGATACGACAGATTCTCAGACAGTGTAAGGGTTCTTACTTAGCTCAAAACTCATTATTGTACACATCCCGCCAACGCAACACACAACACGACCTCTCTCCAATGTTCGTTTCAGGCAAAGCGGTCGAATTCTACTGGATCCTGGGTCACACGAGAATATGGGCAAATGAGCTCAAAAAATCCCTTGATAAACTAGCGTCCACCCATCAATAACAATTTATCACCGTACGCTATCGAGATGGAACGATATATGGCAACAAAACGGACAGAAAATGCATTCAGTCAAACCCTTGGTTGGAGAATGGGAGACCAACCTTTCCAACAAGAAAGATCAGATGTACACCAACCGCTTGTGCATGTGACATACATGGATAACTCACAGCTATCTAATGAACTTTGACATGGGACGGGCCGCGCCTATGCCACCAAGTGGCAATCAGGGTTAAATACTTTTTGATGGAGTGCAGCACACTCGCGGCGGTTAGACAAGTTTTCTCATATCCCCCTTGTGGTTTAGAAAACCTACTCACTGTTATCACCTGCATGAAAATGATGATCGCTTTCTGTAAACATACTGCCCAATAGGATAAAGTGAAGAAATGAAGCTACAGTGCAGGTGCGGTGGCTCTTCCGACCAATAATGTACGTTCCTCGGCATATTGATACAAGAGTACAGAAACGATGATCTGTTCCTATAGCTACGTATAAACCCTTTACTCTCGAGTATGTATCATTCCAATATTCGCCAGCGTGCATACGGGCCATAGTTGAATATTCGATGCAATTTTCATTGGGATAAAATTATCATTTCCACACACACAGGTGTCCGAACCGATTACAATCGTTGAACCTCTCGCCCAGCGAGGGAGCTCACAGTTACTAACGTCAAAGTTCTGTTGGAGATGGACCCCGTAAGCTTAAGCTCTAACGGGATTTCTATAACAGCGTGAGATCTCAAATCGACTGACAAGTCTGAGGTAAAGTTTTTTAGCAAGAGCCAGCACATCTCGGTAGTTTGCTTGCCAATGATAATTCTCCGATGAATAGGTATAGCTGTATTGGTAGATCACCACCTCAGCAATAAGAACTTGATGATAAGGCATGTGGCATACGAGGGGAGAATTCATGATCAAAGGCATTTGAAGTAAAAATATATATCTCACTCAAACATTTACCGCAGCGGAAAGTCGTTAATGAACTATCTAGTGAAGTAAAAAAATCCCAACATCGTTCAAATAACATCGAGTCACGACGTTCTTCTTCCTCCGTTATGTGAGGTACCAAAAAAAAATACAACTGCTACAATGAAAAAGTGTACTAGTGGCACCATAAAAAGGGTACCCATCACAGATCCAACCTTTCCTTTTCCAGCTCACAAAACGCAACCACAGCCAACCTTCTTTTAACATCAGGCATCAATAACACAAGTGGGCCTCCTTCTATCAGCGCCAAACACTAGCCCCAGCAATACAAGCCTTAACACACAGGGCACGTCGAATCCTCCTTCTGTAACCAACCAATGTTTACAAACATTAATGCATTTTGCCATCGAGACCGCCGTCAATCAAGAACCGGTCAGACAACGGCATTTAATTACATTTATTTAACATCTTGTCCATCTCACTATCCCTTACAAGAGGTAAGTATGTGGGCACTGTATCGGAGTACTGTATCTTAAACTGGTACACACGTCCGCCAGGGCCCTACAGGCGAGCGATCTAACTAAAAGTTCTTCTCTTATTATTCAGACCATTCCTTCAACTTCTAATAGCTGTTTGTTGTCGCTAAACAAATATTTGTTTTCCGTTCCGGGCTCGAGCCTCTAGTTTCTGTTTCAATACTCAGGCCAGCCAACAAATAATTGACGGTGTGACTTCGCATGATCGACACCTCCAGGGAATTTCCCTACTGGCAAATGTAAGCGAATTTGTTCAGGATGGAGATGATTGGCAAGATTCACAGACTATCACCTCGATTTATACTAAAGGACATTAAGAGTAAAATGAAATAGAAGTCAACTCTGTGAACTAACGTATTCTATTTTAGAGTGTATGTATAAAATTGATGATTGAAGTGCGTGAATAATTGTTTGAATGTCGCTCTTTGCGCGTCGATGAATCAATTCATGCCATAACGAACTTGTTAAAAGTTACTCGCCGGTACTGAGTTTTAAGTAACCAATTCTGGATCACGGGCTTGGAACCCAGCGAATGCGGTGCCGGGAAGAAGAAATCCCGTTAAAAGTGGAAACAAATAGTGCCAGAAATCTTTTTCCCTATGAACACTGGAAACACTTTACAGGTATTTAACTTCCCTCACACGATTTATTACACCATAATGATACGTAGAACTTACTTGAATTTTGGCGGGGCTCCTAGGTTGAAAAAAATGGGGATTGTATTCGTAGCCCCATGTCACGTAAGTAGCTACACTGATGTCTAGACAATATAACATTCTACGTCTCTACTTACAGATGAGTCAATATACTCACCAACCACTTAAGTAGACTCTACTCTGCGTCTAGTAACTTCTGGGCTATAGACGCGTGATTGTTTTCTGCGTCGATCATTGTGGTCGGTACTCGCATCCCGGCGCGAAACACACACGATTCACGCGCCTAGAGCATCCGACGTGTACACAACATACCAGAGCGCGGTAGTGGTGCACACTGGCTGCCTCTTGGCGCCGGAACGCAGGCACCGAATAAATGTGCTTCTGCCTCCGAGATACCCAACCAGGAACGCGGTCTACTGTAACCCACTAAATCTCACCGTAGACTTATTTACCTCAATTGAAGCATATTACCAAACCATTATACTTATTTTACCACTATGATAATCTTTGAATTATTTAGTCCTAAACAAACGGGAATACCTTTGTTTATATTCTCTATAACGACAGAGGAAAAACATCTGGGGCAGCAAGAGCGGGAAACCTTAATTTGCAGTTGGAAAGGGGAGCGAGGAAGGGGTCAAAGACACTCCCTCCCCAACATTCCAATCCTAGAAGGTCATTCGCCCCATGCTGGACCAGACGGCCCCAAAACAATATACAAAATTAGTTTTCTTTCCTTTGTGAGGATTGAAGACTTTTGTCTCCAACAAATAGAGCCTATATTACAGAAAGCAATGTACAAACGAGTTTAACTTTCCGATTATAATGTCATCGTTGTCTCTGAATACAGATGCCGAGAATGGCTTTAGAGTGACCGAGGAGCTGTGATCCAAACGCTGTTTCAAATGGCGCCACACAAATTGGCATATTCCAATTTCAACATGAGCATTTTCTTACAGTTAATGTTATTTTATACTCCTAATTAATCGGTACAAGCTAAATTAGTTAACAACGCGGAGCACCATAAAACATATGCATTGGATGGCATACAAAAGCATAATAACCTTAGCGTGGTGTTCCGGATCCAGCAAATTTCTCCCATTTTGATAACTTTCTTCCAGACGATTCCATCCAACATCACAACGACTATGTTTAATACCACACAGTCGATCTCGACGCAATGACCACTTACACATGCTTCAATTCAGGCAACCGAGGAAGGGGAGTCAATATCTTTCAATAGAAGATGACGACATCCTTTTTGGCTGAGAAAAGGAAGCTCCCTTTCGGCGAGCCTCGTTTCCATATCTAGAGTTCCCGATCATCCTGACATTTACCATCATAGTAGTCTTGAAAGTTGATTTGAGGTAACGATCATTCCAATCAGCATTTCTTCATTATGTTGCCACATTTCTGCCCCATGAATGCGTGTAATCCTGTAAAATTAATGTCATGAGACAAGTGGGCCTCAACATTGTGTTTGGTACCTTCTCGATGTAATTGATTCTATTTTATCACGAGAACATAAACGAGGTACCAGGACTCATGATAAGGAATGCAATGCCATTAATTATACACTATTCACAAATAGCATCCGGTTCCTTTCATAGAAAGTATTCCGCTTGATAAACCATGCTTTCTCCATAGGGTAACTCAGATTCTCTTCTTATGACATGGGTGGTTCACATAACCAGGCTCCCTGAACTTCATATCACAACTTACCTTGTTTCAATCTGTCCTAGGGTAACTCAGATTCTCTTCTTAGGACATGGGTGGTTCACATAACCAGGCTCCCTGAACTTCATATCACAACTTACCTTGTTTCAATCTGTCCTACAATACGATCCACATCAGTCCAAATGATAAGCGAATCCCATTATCATTGACAATATAGACAGGTAAACAGAAGTACTATTTGACAAATCGGGAAAAAATTTCATCAAATGATTGGATACATTCCTTAGAGAACGCCAGTCGTCCCGCCTTGAGTGCCTTGATTGTCAAAAAGAGAGAAGAATCCTTGCGCGGGTGGGCACAAGGACTCTTCGTCGGACTCGATGCGTCGTAGGACTCGGGTCATCTGGTCCTGAAGGGTCCTTGAACGGCTTACCCTTCAGTGGCCTCGGGTCACTCGATCGCTTGAGAAGATGGGACAGTACTGTCCTAGTCCACTGGACGACTGGAGTCCACTCGAGGGACAAGGAGAGGGTTAGGCAACGAATGATGGTGAGACGGTGGGTGGTTGTGATCCATGGCTCCTATTTAAGTATGGAGATGTGATCTACAGATGGTAAAATATTGCGACAAAGATTTTTGTTGCCCACATTCAAATAGATGTACGCGGACAACTAATCTCCAATTTATGATATAATGTCAGTCGTCTTTAATTATATTGTTCCAGATTTACCGACGAAACTCTTCATAAAATGAACAAAAATCATGCATTCGTAAATGGAAAAAAATACTCATATGTCCTGTATTTTAGCGTACTAGAACAGACCTGTATATCTAGCATCTTTTCCAATCCTGTCAGAAATCTAGCTCAAGCCACCCACAATTTTGCACTCACAGACATAGCAAAACCTACCTCGCTAGCGTTAGAGGAACATACCCCTCTAGCGTTAGAGGAACGGTCAGGACCTCGCAACTCACACTTAGGGTCAGGAAAGAGGTCCGAGATACGTGTCAGCAGCCGGGTTCGAAAGTTTTCATTGTTTTGCCCCTGCAACATCCTAATTGCCGAGCCCTCCCAAACCCATAAACATCCGGTTGCTCAACGAGATGCCAAAGGCGACGCATCAATGCTGCGTCGAAATTGATCCATTCACAATCATTCTTCACTTACGTCCATCTATTGCACACTCTCTCGCTGCCTAAAAACTGACGTCGCTACTGTCTAAAACCAGCTCCATGCATTTCATCAACTCAAACTTCAGTCTTCCTCAAGGCCGACACCCACTCAACACTGCTTTCGTCATTCTCCTGCAAATCTCCCATCATCTGATCTCTTCACTCAACCGACCCACCTCAAAACACCGGGATCTTCTCCGTCTTCTAACTTCCTTATCATCCTCGTTCTGTAAATCTTAAGTCTTAACGCCATCATCCCCGTTCGATAAATCATAAGCCTTAATGCCACTCTGGTCATATCTCACCAAAGTTTCAACTCGAAAACAGTCAACCGCTCTTGACCCCACGTCTCCGGCCAGTAGATCACAGTTGGGTCAATTTCCATCGCCTAAACAGTTTATTTGCAGCCATATCCAAAATTTTACAGTTCATTACACACTTAAGTGCCCCCCAACAGTTTACACTCTTCGTACACACAAGATCTCATCGCGGTTAACACGTTCAAGTATTTCCCACATGAGAGCAAGAGTACTTAAAATAATAACTTTCGGACATTGATTCCTCTCGAAGTCATTAAAAAAAAAAAAATACTCCACATTTCCCTACATTAATTTGCTGTTTCTTACTCTCACACACATACAATATTCGATACTTGATACACAACTTCTCCGAATCTGCCATAGTACCGTATCATCTGCGACCAGCAACTGACCCAACTGCCAATACCGTTCATTTGCTCCTTACCACTCTAAACATCGACCCAATGCACTTACGTCCACTTCCCTGAGCATCCCATCTATTTAGAGATTAAAGTGTCAGTGGCAGATTAAACTTCTGTTCTACTGACACTGAGAACCAAGTCCTCATCTCTAGATAAATTGAGTCGCAAAATCTCCCGGTCCTGACCAAGTTTATCCCAAAATTTCCCGTCAAATAAACTAGGAACGGAAGCGCCGAATATTTATCAAACATCTTCTCCCACTCTCTCACAAGTGGCACCTGTCCCTCTAAATGGAAAGAGGCCAATGTTATCCCAATTTTCAAGGGAGGGAACAAAAAGTGTCCAGGCAATTACCGTCCAATTAGTCTCACCTCAGTCTTGGAAAATTAATGGAAAGTTTTAAAACGGATAAAATTACAGAATCCTTAGAATCAGACGAATTGATTCGCCACTTCCAGCATGGTTTTAGACACAACCGTTCCTGTCTTACAAACCTGCTACTCTCTTTCAAAAATTCAATTATATTTTACTACGCAAAATCTCCAATCGATATCATTTACCCTGACTTTCAAAAGGCCTTTGATAATATTCCCCACAAGCGCCTAGTTAGTAAATTGCACAGCATCGGTATTGGAGGGGAGCTTAAGAGCTGGATAAAATGTTGGCTTAAGGACAGACGGCAGCGAGTTGTAATTAGCGGAGCTTCCTCCCATGGGTAACGTCACAAGCGGCGTGCCTCAAGGATCCGTGTTAGGTCCAGTTCTCTTTATATTATTCAATAACGATCTCAATAGCAAGGTACTCTCAATCATTAGTAAGTTTGCAGACGATACAATTATAGGAGGAAAAGCGTAAACTGAATTAGAGTGGCAGCAGATCCAACTAGACCTGAACAAAATTGTTGATCGGTCAGAAAAGAGGCAAATGAAATTTATCGTAGACAATGTAAATTTATTCACATAGGTCCTCATAACCGCAAACACGAATATTCGATGTCCGGAAAGCAACTCAATCCTGTCACCGAAGAGAGAGAGAAAGACACATAATGCTAGGTATGATATCCCGCACAATCTCGTTCAAAACCAAACAGTGTGCTCAAGTTATACAATACATTTGTTGTACCGCATCTCAAGTATTCCGTTCAATTCTGGTCTCCATATCATAGAAAAGATGTTATTTAATTCGTCCCTTCGTTGCGGAATAAGTCGTTCAAAGACAGGCTATGTGAACTCAATCTTTATTCGCTAGAGAAACGTTGAGTCAGAGGCGACATGATCGAAGTGTGGAAGATAAGAAAGGGTAAGGAAAACGTCGACCGGGCGATCTTTTTCACTCTAGATAAAAACGGAGTGACTAGGAACAATGGAAACAAACTCGTTGGGAAACGTTTCTCGCTCAACATCGCGTGAATTTCTTCAAATAAAGAGTTTTCGAAGAATGGAACAAACTTCCAGCAAAGGCTGTAAACAGTGAATACAATCGAAATTTTCAAGTCACGGCCTGGTAAGTTCTACATGAATCGCCGATGAATAGCTAAACCGTTGCATTTATTCCTGGTACAAGAATAGAAATAGCACATGAAACTTTCTTAGACGTTATTTTCAGAACTAGTCCTCTTGCTAGAAAAAAGGTAACCTTGTTTGGGCCGATAGGCCAAATGTTGTCTTCCAAAACTTGTAAACACTTGCAAATCTTGCTCCCTTCTCAGACTAATTCGCTGATGCCAGCATAGCAACTCTTGACCGCTGTTAACAAACTTCTGCCCTTTCAATTAAAACTAAACTCTCCACGTCTCCCGGTCGACTCGATGGTAGGCCTTTTCCAGATCTATGAGAGACCATACCACATCCACTCACTGCGAGAATCTGACCTGAACATCCTCAACCACTCCTAACGCCACACAGTTCCTCGCCAATCGCACCAACCACACTGTCCCCAATACTATTGATTATACAGCACTCTTCCAAACAACTCACACACAGCACACTATAACTGACAGCTCTTGAACTCCTGCCTTCATTTGATCTCATTTTCCCATATGCAGCGGAGCAATGCAAGCATTGAATCACTCGATCGGCGTCACGTATCACGCAAAACACTGTTCGCAGCCTCATCAACCGTTCCAATACCTATAGTCCAGTCCTTTTCAGGGACTCGACATGTATATTTGTTCAAGCCAGGTACTTCTCCTGCTTACATCACCACTAACCCCTCCCCCACATCTTCCAAAGTGTTGCCGGCAACTAGTTTTGCTCCCAACAGCAACAACAACCGCCTCTATGATATCCTATACAATCGAATCTTCAACAACAACTTTCCGTTTGCATCTTTCCCTTCTTTTTCTACCCCGCCTTTCTCTTCCTCACAATGTTCACCTCTATCCAGAACATGTACTTGTTTTCAAAATTCTCACACAACCACCCAAGCTTGTAGTGCTTTCATCATCGAGCGTTTAACCACTTCCCCCTCCTCTGTGTAGTTGTTATCAGACACCACTGACCTCGTTTTCAACAACACATCAAAAGCTCTAACCATGTTCACCACCATTATTTTAAGCTCTTTGTTCCACGGCATGTAACGATTCCTCCCTCACCCACACATGCGACGCACACTACACTTATTTTCCACATCTCATCGCCGCATATCTGGCCGTCTCCAATTCTACCTCAACATTCGATAGGCCTCGTTCTCTCTCAATGTCATATTTCTCCTTGATAGCCTGCTGAAACTTCTCAATTCTGCTTGTCACGTTCAATTCACTCACATTCACTACCTCTGGTCAATTTCCTCTTCTTCTGTTTCCCTTCCACCCCTGATCAATTCTTGATCTTAGTTCCACCAATAGATGATCAGACATTCCTCCACCATCCCTATCAACACCCGTACATCCATCTGGAAATCCTATCCATTGCATTTTTACACATGTTTGTTTGTATAAATCTCGTTTCTTGAACAACCTATTCCCCATTAAAAGCATCCGCTCAATACACAAGAATATCAGGTCATCTACACTGTAATTTCTTCATGGAATTCATATTTCCCAACCATATTCACAGCCGCTACGTCTCCAAATCTACTATTCAAGTCCCCCAGTGCCACCACGTTACATTGACCTCCGAAACTCTCCTAACACTCAGACAAATTCGAAAAGCTCCCTCTCCTTCTCACTCCTTCTTACCCAACCTGAGCTGTAAACAAAGTTCTCCTCTCAGTAAACAAGTGAGTTGAGGAGAATCGTCAATGCTCAGAATCAGAAACGCATTTCCATCGAATTTTGTGAAGTGGTTCTTGAATATCGTCCACGTTTCTCTCTAAGATAACCCTACGCACGAGTACTGTCAAAAATTTTGATAGGAAAAATCCTTGAACCTCTTCAACGGCACAGTTCATGTAAATCAGGAGTATTTAAATAGCAAATTTTTAATGAGTTCTAAATGTCGCCTGCCATTTGATTTTCTGAATCACTCCACATGAAGGCCATCCTCAATCATAAAAACTGAAAATAAAGGGTCTTCGCTGATCTTCACCCCCACGGACCACCCATGGTATTCAATAGCATATCTCATGAGCGCATATTCTGCTAAGCTCTTCCTGAGTAAGTAACGGTGAACAACCTTTAGAACTCTTTGTTTGGTATGTGCTTGTGCTCAGGATTTGTGTTCGAGATTCGGGATGGGGATTCGTGCACGGGATTTCCCATTGGCCCATATCCTAGAGGGCCTTCAATAACGTCCTCGGGAGTCCTCAATAGGTTGGGTCCTCAGTAGGCTTCAAGAGCAGGAGCGGCGGCGGTGCTATCACGCCTCCGCTCGACTGCCCTCAGACAATGTTCTGAGGGCCGCACAATAGGGACGCCAGTGACGACCACGAGACTGGCCGGGGCAGCAAAGGCGGGACTGCGCGAGACTGGAGGCTTGGCTGGGACAGACTAGGACTGTTAGCTCAGCTGGAACGGCGTGAGACCGGAGCTAGCCTTGCAAAGCGTGAGACTGGAGGCTTGGCTAGGACAGACTAGGACTGTTAGCTCAGCTGGAACGGCGTGAGACCGGAGCTAGCCTTGCAAAGCGTGAGACGGGAGGCTTGGCTGGGACAGACTAGGACTGTTAGCTCAGCTGGAACGGCGTGAGACCGGAGCTAGCCTTGCAAAGCGTGAGACTGGGGGCTTGGCTAGGACAGACTAGGACTGTTAGCTCAGCTGGAACCGCGTGAGACCGGAGTTAGCCTTGCAAAGCGTGAGACTGGGGGCTTGGCTGGGACAGACTAGGACTGTTAGCTCAGCTGGAACGGCGTGAGACCGGAGCTAGCCTTGCAAATCGTGAGACTGGGGGCTGCACTGGGACAGCGTGAAGCTGCGAGCTTGGCTGGAATGGTGTGGAACTGGTAGGGATTGGTTGGGACAGAGTAAAAGTTTGTGGCTGCTTGGCTGGAACAGTGTGAGACTGGGGGTTTGACTGGGATGGCATGAGACCGTGAGAGTTGCTGGAATGGCGTGGGATTTGTGACTAGGGGCTTAGCTGGGCGGCGTGGGACTGAGAGTTTGGCTGAAATAGCGTGAGACTATAGCTTGCCAGGGATGAAGTGAGACTGGTGCTTGGCTGAAATGGCGTGAAACTGGAGGGGGGGGATGACAGTGGCAACGTGAGTCTGTGGAGAGGCTTGAGCGTGAGACAAGGAAGAAACAAATGAGACAACGTGAGACTATTGGGCGGCGTAGCTACAGCAGCGTAGGATACGGATACTGACTGGGACGGCGTGAAACTAGGAGGGCTTGACTGAGACAACGTGCGAGCGTAGTGCAGCTTGGCTGGAACCGCTACTACGTTAGACAGAGGGCTTAGCTGAGACAGCGTGGGACTGCGGTTTTGAGGTGGTAGGTTGGACGGCATGGAAGTGGATTTGGCTGACTCTGCCTGTTTCGGATTACATTATTAGTGGTGGCTTGGCTGGGACTGAGTGATACCTGGGCGGCTTGGCTGAGACTGAGTGATACCAGGGCGGCTTGGCTGGTATAGCATGCAACTCAGGGCCTCTTTGAATAGCGTGAATTTGGTGGATCGGCTGGAAGGGCGTGAAACCATGGAATATACTAACTAGGTTCCTCAGCATTATGAAATACAAAACGAATGAACAGCAAAGCAAGATAATTCATTTATGGTTATATATTAAGAAAAAAATTAAATGACCATTTCGAGTTAAACATTAACATGAATAAAAAATATTCGCACCCAGTCAATTTGAAATAGTAGTAATATTCAACTTGTGCATTCAACCAAAGTTATGTCCTATCGACAATAAAAACACGGGCTTCGGCGTTAAGTGAACGAGCTGGGTCCACTGCCTGCTAGTCAGGATCAATTCCACGAACAAGCTGAGATCCAATCCTAGTATCCACTAAGATTAGTTCCAATTACCAAGTTACGGATCCTTCCTCACCACTCACTCAATCGTTTCTCATACAACCAGGGTAGTGATCAAACCCACATCCAGGATGGGATCAGTTTCCACGCTCCGTATGGGATCAGTTTCCACTCTCCGTATGGGATCAGTTTCCACTCTCCGTAGGGGATCAGTTTCTTTTCACCGTATGGGCTCAGTTTCCACTCTCCGTATGGGATCAGTTTCCACTCTCCGTAGGGGATCAGTTTGTTTTCACCGTATGGGCTCAGTTTCCACTCCCCGTATGGGATCAGTTTCCACTCTCCGTATGAGATCAGTTTCTTTTCACCGTACGGGCTCAGTTTCCACTCTCCGAATGGGATCAGTTTCCACTCTCCGTATGAGATCAGTTTTTGTTCACCGTATGGGCTCAGTTTCCACTCTCCGTATGGGATCAGTTTCCACTCTCCGTAGGGGATCAGTTTCTTTTCACCGTATGGGCTCAGTTTCCACT
>SDVV010006242.1:0-18593 GCA_016164225.1 Gammarus roeselii
TATATATATGTATATATACATATATATGTATATATATATAATTGCCGTAGGCCACCATCGACCTCGCTCGCAACCGCTTCTCAAGGCTTTTCGTTTTTGCACCACGTTCACTTCCACCTCCTCGTTCCACCACTTGCAGCCCTTCCTTTTGCACCCTCCCAAACGACGCACACCACATACATTATTTGCACATCTCACCAACGCATCTCTAAACGTCTCCCATTCTACCTCCACATCTCACAAGTCATGCTCTCTCACGTTGTCATATTCCTTCCTAAACGCCTGCAGGAATTCCTCAGTTTTCTTTCCACATTCAGTTCACCCATCTTCACTGCCTCTCTTCCTTCGCTTACTCTTTCGTTCCTCTTCCACCACTGCTTCACTCTTAATCTTGCTTCCACCAGCAGATGGTCAGACACTCCTCCACCCTCCCCTCTACAACAACAGCTATAAAAATAGCCAAATAAGATTCTTTACTCCTCTCTAACCGGTCTACTTACACAAATAGGCATAAACACAACGAACTTATGCCTAGGGTACTCTTTAACTCCTCATAAACATTCTAGAATGGTTCTTCAATAAATATACAATAATGTAACAGCAAGACCGAGTTTGTAACAAATCGAATCTTCTATATTTATAATAACTACGTCAAACATTGCCAGGATGTAGAAAAATATAGATGAAACACTAAAAATATACAACTTGTAACTAAATTATACCTGAAATAATGTTCTACATTGCAGATACAAACGTAATATATCCCGATATTGTATTAAATGCCTAATACCTTGCATCGAAGATGTTAACTGTACAGAGAACATACAAAACTGAAAGACAATAAGCCGTACTCTCGAGTTATAACAAAGCAAGAAGATGAAACCAATAAGCCGTACTCTCGAGTTATAACAAAGCAAGAAGATCAATTCTTTACCCTACCCAAAACATACATTAAAAACCGTGACGAACGAGAAAAAAAACATGTAACCAACCAAAAAACGAAAGTGAATAAGATACCAGGACATGCGAGCAACATACGCTGAAACCTATAGTAAATGGTGTGGAATACTTCTACACGAACACGCTATAGTATATACAAAATCTGATCAAATCACTCTCCAACTCTGTCCAAAACAGGGTTAAATTAACATTACTTCAACTAAAGTAACCACGGCTTAATCGTAACAGAATGTCATATATACATATAAAATACCAAAATGATGCAATAACAGATCAATTATGCCCGAACAAAAATTGTGCTACATGGACGATGCAAACCTAAAACATCATAAAAAATCCTATAACTGTATGAGATAACTATTCAAAATTCCAAAAAAACACTACAAATTCAACATTAATCAACCGATCATTACTAAGTATACATAACACATTATAATAATTTACAATACATCCTTATCGTTCAGCTACTATCGGTATTGGAACACCGTGTCTATGGAACACCGATATATCTGGTTCAAAACTGGATAATGCGTTATGGAGTATACAGATTCTCGTAACGAAGCTGCTGCATCAATCCAAAATACAAACGTCAACTCGCCAACTACCAGACTAATAAGCCGTACTATTCTTATAGATATTACATACATACAAAACGTTGCCTAAAATTCAATACCAGGCTGGTAGCAAGCATCCAACCAACCTTCGAATGCGTCAATTATACCTCAACTAGATAAGAAAACAAACATATATGTATCGACAAATATATATAACTATAATCCAGACATAAATATATAATGATTTGAACACTCATACATGGAAATAATGACAAATCAGTTATGGAAAAAATACAATTCAAATAACAGATATGAGCAAACTTACCTAATTTGCCAAAGCGCATCCAGCTTTTTGCCTAGGGGATCCCCACAACCCACCTCTCCAGAACTTGTTATAACACTATCCCTACCAGAACCGAATAAATATATATAACGAGCAACAGTTAGTGACCAATTATACCCCAATACAACCATCTAAAGAAGAACAAACATGTATAAATACAATAAATATCAAAATACAATTAAATGGAAAATGTTCAAAACATAACACCTTGCCAATCTAGCCAGCAAGCCTTGCATCTGGCCCGCCGCTCCCCTTCCGCTCCCCTTCCACCCCCGCCCGTTAGCTGACTCACGCGCCAAATCAGTTCCGGTCCTGCCGTCTGACTCCGGTCAACCCCTGCCCCACCGCTATCTAAGCTCTATCTTATTCCTTCACTAATGGCTGTCTCCCGGTCCTTATAACTACTACTAGGGAGAACCACTCTCAGGAAACTGGGCGTGGAGTTATCCTACACTTGCGCTTATCAAAATTTTACGATATCTCTGAAAATTTCTACCTAGACTCTAGATCAGCCAGGGCAGGTCTATCCTTAGGAGAGGTCACTCTGACGTCCCACCTTGAAGTGCGACAGCCTTCAAGGAACCGCTTGCGTACAGAAGACTTAATCTTCTAAGCACATGGGGGAAGACCACTACCCGGGCAACAGGATGTGCTGTTTTCCTAAATGTGCACATACTTGTCGAAAATTAATTTCTATATGCTCCTTTGAAATAAACTCAATACCTAATTTGAGTCCGTCTGACCCAACCCCTGGGGCAAGCCGACAGGCATACGCTCAAGAAAAAATGTGAGTCCACTGAGCGTATGGCGTGTCCGTCTCTGCTCGACCGTCTGAGATCCGACCGCCTGGAACCTAAATACTTCTCTTCCAATCTTGTTTGCCTCGTTCCTGAATTGTCACTCTGACACTCGACCGTTTATTCACTGGGGCTGAAATGCCCCGGGTAGTAGTGGAGTGGGGGTAGTAGGTGGTGGTAACAGTAGTGGTGGACCTTCTCCTTTCTGTTCTTACAACCTCCTTTTTCTGTATGTGTGCGTGAATTTCTAAAGCCTCGTTGACTATCCCCCACTCTTCCATCACTTCTTTCAAGGTGACAACTTGACTTGAGCACTCATGCTCGTTTTGTCTCCTCATTCTGATCTAATCTACTAATCGTACAAATAGGCTCCTCATTGTCACAAGCTTACAGAAATATTGAATCAAGTCTTGAAGAGTGAAACCGCTCGTTCATAATTAGAGTACAGTAATACAACAACCAACAAGATTAGATTTCTAAAAGGGTCCTTCGTGAGTTTCTGCATGGGGCGCGACCAAAAATTGAATGTTCGATGACCCTAGAGAATTCCTATAGGTATAGGTGAGATTTGCTTCCCTGGAAGGAATGAGGAAAAAGTCATCTTTCTGTAAGTACGTAAACCCAAAATGTCAGAAAAGAATTTGGAAATATAAATCTCTAGCCTTTGGTCTGAAAATTAATATGTAGAGGACAGTTGTCCCTACAAGTGTCATTAACTTAGAGCGCATACTGTTAAAGTGCCAGAACAAAGGAGATCGTGCCATTGGAGACTAAAACAGTTAGAACAGGGAGCCGATGTAGAACGATTTGGCAACTGGGGAGTGACCTACTTCCCAGTTGCAAAGATTGGGCAAGAAAAACAAGATTGGACATCCTGGAGTTCCTGCGAGTTGGGATTCCGAATCAAAATGGATCTTTTGATGCCACAAAACCGTGCAGTACAAATAGCTGCATGGCCTGCACGAGAGCTTGACTCCAGCGGGCTACTTCACATGGATGATGCCAGCGGGCGACATTAGTTGCTGGACCTGCCAGCAGCCTTAGCTGCTGGACCTGACAGACTTGAACAAGGAGGACTAGGACACAGCCTTCCTGCCAATCAAATTTCACATGAATTTATCGTCTCCCTTCATGATTGCTTTAAGCCAAATTTCTTTACATAGCTACCGCTAGATCTTCATTACTGCATCAAGTGATAAATCTTGTGATCTTAATTAACACTTAGCTATACATACAGTGACTATTGTCGACAGGTCCTCATCTATCAAACGGACAGATTCTAGCGAATGCCTTGAAAGAGTATGTACTGTAAAAACTTCTATAGCTAACTAGCTACATCAAAACGGATGTTACAAAAAGAATTTGAAACGCAATTCCAAAGATATAGTAACAGATATGCCGTTGTCGAGATCACCATCACGAGCACAGAGGTTTGATTACCATGAGAGTTATGAAGGCTACGGGAAATGATACATAGTTAACGGCCCGGAATCAGACATCTGAACAAACAATTGAAACATTTACCAATTTTGATGAGACTGAAAACTGTATCCCCATACAAAAACTCAGCAAATACTTTGGTTGGCTAATAACCAGTTTTCGGTATTTCACGTACGTCATACAATTTTCGTATTTTTCTCAATTCTTGATATTTTCATTCGCTGGATTTTAGCCCTTGTGTTGATCTTCTGCTGGGATCCCAGTCACCAAATTATATTTTGTGCCTCGGCGGGTGTTGGGATGCATGAAGCCGAGCAGGTTGAGTGAGACCGCTCTTAGCTGCCCCGCCAAGAGTGTTCGAACCACATGGCCCCAGCACCCTATCAATAGAGTTCCTTCACATTTTATTGCAGTTATCATTGCGTGTCCTGTGCACAAGCGGTCCTGTGCACAACCAACTTATCTTCTGTTGGAGAAGTTGGTTTCCCATTCTTCAATCGATGGTTTATCTGGAAGCATTTTTTTCGTTTGCTGCCACATGTCATTCCATTCGGTGGATGTGTACTGCCTTCTCATATTCACAACGCACGCCAGTAGGGTCACGCGTACCTACATCCCAAGGACTTTTCAGCACCAGCCGACCAAAGTTGTGGTTGACGGAGAACCCAAATCGCCAGCATGGATGAAAAATCACACAAACACGTTTATTATCTTGGGTGCCCAAGGTTTTGCACATCTACCACGTCCATTGTCATTTTAGCGAGGCTTAATACAACAGCCGCCAGTCAGTCATAATAAATTATTCAAATATGAAGAGAGTTAAAGACTCTTGTGATAATTGTAATTTGCGTGATACTTTTATTATATTCGTTGGGTTAACATCGTATTTCTAGTTACGTACCAACGGCAATCAAACAGTTAATTTGCTATTTGACAAATTAGTTATAGCTAACCTGGAAGGTTTGCGCCAAGAGCATAAGCTGTTGGCTGGAAACAGCGTGTCCAAGAAGCGAGATATCCGCTAGTACACATGGGTAAGGATGTCCCATGGTGCTCTGGTAGAGAGGCTGTATGATGTGAGGGGGTTGAGAGGGGAGGGTAGAGGAATACCTGATCATCTACTGGTGGAATCAAAATTAATTGGGCAGAGGTGGGAGGGGAATAAGAGAGTGGGAGGAGGGAAAAGTGAAGTTGAGTTAACTGGATTCGTCGAGCAGAGCGGAGAAATTTCAGCCAGCGTTGAAGGAAAAATATGTCAGTGTGAGAGAGCAAGGCATGGGTAATCAGGAGGTACTCAAATCAATACCCCGCGGACGATTCAGAGGTCGAAGCTCCAGGAGGCCCCGTCCTTCCGTCAACCATTCCCAATCAACTTCTCAAGCAGCTCCTGTGAGACGGCCAGGGAATATTGCCAGGTATATTAGTAATTGGGTAAAACAGTATGTCAGTAATCAGGGAAAACTCACTTTAAATAAATTCGTTTTGCAACTTTCTTCTAAGGGGTACAAGATTCAGCTCACTTCTCAGTTCTTGTAAATAGTTCCAATAATATCTCAATCAAAATTTCCTGTCAGTAGTTAATATGTTCCTGAATATGCCCGGCGTGGTATGTTCCTGAATATGCCCGGCGTGGTAGGTTCCTGAATATGCCCGGCGTGGTAGGTTCCTAAATATACTCGGCGTATAAGGGTCCTGAATATGCCCGGCGTGAGCGGTGTTGATTGTTGTTGATTGTTTGTGATTGTTTATGATTACGCGTAGGATTTATTTTTTAATAGTATATCTTGCTAATAGTGCATGTTTTTATTGTTTTGAAACCTATTTGTTTGTGATTCTTTTTCATTTGTTGATTTTGACCTGTATTCAAAACATATTGGGTTGGCTGTGTGTAGGATATAATTCTTTATTAATAGTATAGGGTTTTATTTAGTGTCACTTATAGCGTTGTGATAGGCTGTTCAATGCAAGGCATGAAGCGTTTATTGCAAGTCTTTGCCCGACCTATAACTTATTTAGGGTATTATTTAGCGGCACTTATAGAATTGGGTTAAGATTCCAACTGGCTGATGCTTTCAGTGCTCGATCATTATCTAATTTAGATGTGATGACGTATTGGTTATAAGTTATTCATTAGTAATATGAATGCAATATTATGTAGGTTTTTTGCTATTATAGAGCAAAACTATATTTGTATGTATATATTTTTACTATTGGAAGATACAGTATATCTACATTAGGACACTGTCATCGCAGGCAGTGTTAGGCAGCAGCTATATAGTATCATTGAACTCCATCGCTATCCCGGTGGTAGACCTCTAACGATCACTCATATTGACTCAGACATTATCTCATCATCGCAAGCGTACATACCCTCTAATCGCGATATTTTATCTCTACACATCAGTTTACAACAACATCAATCACTCGCTGTATATATTTCATTCTAGATTTAGTCCGCCTTCTGTTTGGAGTTGATGAGATATACATGCATATATCTACGATACCTTAGGTAACCGAGTGCAATTTCAAATGCATGGTATCTATCGCATTTTTAATGCAAGGCAGTAGGTGTTGTATTTCAATTCATTGCAAGCCATGTTGCATAACTGCAATTCATTGCTAGGCATTCGAATTATATTATAGTTATTGCAAACATACATTTAAAAGTTATGTTTTACTTATTATAGATTTATAACACTTTTTTATTAGGGAATTACATGGGCTTACCATTTATACGAGAACATATCTATGAATCCAACGGTGGACGCCTGTAACTGTACGAGACGTAAGTAAAGTCTCCGGCTGTCCTGTTGGTCTTATTTTGATCAGAGGCGTCAGAGTCACTTGGCGATCTCATTTTATCGATGCTAAACATTATTACTCGGTTGAGGGGGACCCCTCGTCAAGCAACGATAGATCGCCTGTTTATACGGTCGTTTGATTCGTGAATTTATTGTATTTTGATCATTTATATTTTTAATGTTTGTGCTTTATTGCTTATAGTATTTTTATAAGTTTCTTTTTCTACGGATTGCTGTGTTGCGTATACTTAACCCCTTGCTTTTTATTCATAATCGCAAGTTTGAGCAGTATATTCTCGATTGGTATCAGTACATAGCCCAAATCGGACAAATTAACAATTAAAATGTATTGGAGTCAGGTATTTAGTGTGTTTTCAGCAGGGATATCGGGCTCTACATAGTGCAATTAAGTGATGATATATAGACAGGATAAATGATAATGATAATGATAATTATTATTAAAATCAATTTCCGTTATACATGGAGGACACCAGAAACTGATGACAACTCAGGCCAGAAAAGAACACATTGGTTTGAAGCCCATAGCTAGTTCGAAGACTATTTGGGCATAAGGGAGTAGGAACAAGTCAGCATCAGAAACAATTCATGAAAAGGAGAAACACGCATACAAGAGCTAAAATTAAAGACAAAAAAACGAGTAAAAGACAAGTCCTGGTAGGGTAAAACAGATCTGACAGTGCTAATTAGGAGTTCATACAGGATATACGTAATAAAAACTTTTTAGCTAAGTGAACAAGTAACTGTAATCTAACAAAATGCTCATGAGTCAGTCATCCTAAAGACACCATTACGACAACATCAGATATTTTAACCTACGTTTGAAATGCAGGACATCATGGGACTGTTCAAGTTCAAATGGGATATCGTTCCAAAACTTTACTCCTCGATATACAAACGAGGCACAGAACCTAGAGACATTTACCGCTTGACAATCTAGATTATATAAGCAACTAAATCGAGTATTGTAATCATGAACTATTTTATTTTCACATATTTCATCAGCTAAAAAACTATTGGTTCCAAGAACGTAGCACAGGAAAAAATTTAACCGCACAAAAAATCTATAAATAACACTAAAATTTAATAAATGGAGCTTTTTATAAACTTCCTCCTCACATAGGCCAAGCCGTACACATTAGTTTTGAATTGAGCATAGTCTATTTAGTTTAGTTTTGGCAGAGGTGCCCCAAACTTCAATACCGTAGAGTAAATAGGGGTACACAAGTGACAAATACAGTAAACGCAGAACACTCGCAGGAACAAGGGGTGACAAATTTCTTAGGCTACCACATGATTTCGATATCTTTCTTATACCTGATATGATCAATCTGATTAGAGAAGGAGACTCTCCGATCCACAATTACACCCAGAAACTTGGCCGTCCCTGCATTAGAGACATTAACATTTCTTATTGCTAAGGGGATGCCAATGTTGTGAGATTTGTTAGTTATTATCATGTATGAGGTCTTAGAAATGTTTAAAGATAGTTTATTGCAACAAAGCCACTGATCAATCTTCTGGAGTTCTCTGTTAACAGTTGTGCAAAGATCATCAAGCTGCTCCTCAGTAGAGCAGTAGAGGAACTCGCCTAACATTGCTATACAGAAGGAACAGTAGAGGGCCCAAAATTGAGCCCTGTAGCACAACCACAGTCAAGGAGCGAGGTTCAGATGTAACGCCATTAATATCCACAAACTGCTCTCTATCACTCAGATATGACTCAAACCACCCCAAGGAGTTCCCACGGATGTCCAACCTCTCAAACTTCCCCAACAGAATATGATGTTGAACAGTGTCGAATGCCCTGCTGAAGTCAAAAAATATTGCTATAAGACAATTCCTGGAATTTAGGGTTTCATGAGACCACTCAACAAACTGCAGGATTGCATCTAATGTTGGTTTCCCCTTCTGAAATCCAAACTGATTAACAAATATTAGATTGAAACGATCACAAAATTTAATAATGCGCGTGACATTGCTTTCTGGTATATTTTGCTCAGGAAAGGAAAAGTAAAAATTGGTCGGTATTTGGAAACTAAACCAGCTGCCCCACTCTAATGAATTGGAACAACTCGAGTCTTTTTTAACACTTTGGAAAATACACCCTTAACAAAAGAAGAATTAATGAGGTCCGAAATAATCGGAGAAATTGTATTTGAAACAAATTTATTACCGAATGATGGGATTGATGTCAGAGAACATCCTTTGCTTCTAAAGGACCTAATAATTTTTGAGACTTCACTAGAGTCTGCTGGAAAAAAAACAAAAGAATTACCTAACTGTTTCACATATTGTAAGGGATCAATGTTCACAAGAGGAATTTTAGTTGCAAGAACGTCAGCGATCCCCGTAAAATACACATTAAGCAAATTTGCAACATCAACAGGCGTCGATATCTTCCCACCGTTGACATCCAACTTTAATTCAGTTCTTATTTCAGAATTTGGTTGCAAAACAATATTAATGCCGTTCCATATTCTGCGACTTTTGTTCTTATAAGACAAAAATTTATAATGATTATATTGTACTTTTGTTTTCCTAATACGTCCACATACCCAATTTCTATACCTCTTGTACTGATCTATAAGAGCAGGATCGGTGCTCGACTCGCGGTACAGGCGGTGTTTCTCAGCCACACAGCGGAGCAAATCATCGGTCAACCACGGACTGGACGCACGCTTCTGGGATACCCGCTTAGTTTTAATAGGACAAAGTTGATGATAGAATTCTTAAAATTCATCAATGAATATTTTACAATGTGTTTTAGCATTCAAAATATAGAATTTGTGGAATTCACTTACAAAGGTTCCTAGCTTGTTTCGGAGATTTTTCGAGTTTCCAGGAGACTGCGAACGGAATTTAATTTCGATCTTAGAGGACTCAGAGGCAAGCGCATTTGGCAAGATCAGAAAAGTAGGGAAATGATTCCTAATGTCAGCAGGAATCACGCCTGGCCAACACTGCTGCAATGAATTCATCCAAATGTGGTCAATCGTGGTGGGAGTGTCCGTGGTAACACGGGTCGTAATATTAATAACAGGAATAAAATGAAGACTACAAAATTTTTCAATAAACTGATTAGCATCCTGAGGTAAAGATTCACTCCCCAGTTGCCAAATCGTTTTTCATCCGCTCGCTGTTCTAACTGTTTTAGTCTCCAATGACACGATCTCCTTTGTTCTGGCACTTTAACAGTATGCGCTCTAAGTTAATGACACTTGTAGGGACAACTGTCCTCTACATATTAATTTTCAGACCAAATGCTAAATATTTATATTTTTAAATTCTTTTCTGACATTTTGGGTTTACTTCTGACATTTGGGTTTACTTACTAACTAACTAAAGAGTATGGTGTTAAAATCACTAGCGATTACAGAACTAGTAGCCAAAATAAGATCGTTGTTTATCATTTCATGGAATACATTATTGAAATCAAGCATAGGAGACGATGGAGGACGGTATACACCCAACACAGTATACTCTCTGTTACAAACAGTCACTCCAATGCAGCAGCTCTCAAATAATTCAGCATTACTCGTTAAAGAGGAGTGCAGACGTGGCTACGCCCCATCTAACAGAGTGAGTGATAAATGTAGCCCTGCACATCCAGCAAGCCATCACTGCCCCAGGTCTCCGTCAGCGAAAGCACATGGAATTTTATTTTATTGCATATAAGAAAACCTGAAGACTATCGAGATTTTTTTGGACAGATCGAATATTAATACTAAAAAAGTTCAGAGAGTAAGGCAAAGAGGAAAATTTAACTAAGAAATTTGGGCTGTCATAGTACGCGCAGTCACATACATCCAGGTAGTAATGTTCATCAGGGTCACTATTGCGCAGGGTATTCATCTTTATTAAGAATAGAAGCAAAAGTTAGTAAAAAAAATCTCAGATTCTTAGCTCAAAAACTATTGAGGGGACATCACGCACAACATTAGTCAGTTGAGCAATTGCATTCCTATCAGCCAACATTCCATTACCTCTAATCACAATAACATTACCCTCTCGACAGGCCTGCAGTAGGTCAGATCCATCACAAGCTTTAACACCCTTCTTTTTACAGATCTTCGCGTTGACCATGTCATTCTGAGTACGAGTAGTCTCGGACGCAACTTCACCCTCAGGTAAACCGGGTATCTGAGGGCTGGCCTGCAGTGGAATAGCGAGACACCGAGAAGTTTCACGTGGACTGACTGGAGTCAAACCCTCCGAAGAGATGGAGAGCTCGTCATTCCTCTCGTTAAGAATTATAGTCGTAGAGCGAGTCAGCACCGCAACCGAGGGAGGCTCAAAGTCCCCAAGACGGAAGGGAGGTAGGAGTTTGCAGTAAATCCCAAATTTAAGTTTCTCTGAAATGAGCCAGGGACCTCGTAATTTTTCAACAAGGCGAGCACGATGCAGGAATAAGTCAATAAGGCTGACAAGTTAGATTTGGTGGTGGACGCTTACACTCCAAAGCACTGCGACGGACCGGACAAGCTCCAGAGAGAGAGAGAGAGTGGTGGTCACCGGAGCAGTTGAGGCAGCATTTAGTGCTTGGAGAACATGTTTTCCATGTATGTCCAGTTGAAGAGCATATAGAGCATGCCTTGTACGACGAATCTCGAGAGCACGAGTCTGACGTGTGTCCATCAACTTTGTAGCATCTGTAGCATGTCGCGATATTATGATAGGATACCATATCTATACTTGGGCCCGGGATATGGAATTTGAACAGGTACAGCCCACTGAGGGGACTTCTTTCAGACATCTCTGACGACTTGAATAAAATCTTCAGCCTATGTCCTTTCGGGATTTTGGATATTTCAGTAGCACTGCACCACGGGTTGAATGCCTGAAATTCGTCGATAATGGATGAGTTTTCATTTTCATATATGAGGGGATCACCACTCCATAGCAGAACAGACCTTTTAGCCTTCTGATCTTGGAGCATCACCGGGTTGAATCCCTCACTCCCGAGTTCCATCATGAGATCTTCACCAAATATCCTGTCAGAATCACTGAACAAAGCGCAGAAAACGAGGAGTCCCTTATTAATCGTCGAATTTCTTGAAACTTTAACAGCCGCTCTTGCACACAATTTAAGTAGGGAAACCTTTGCTTTAGGAGTAGGATTGTTGCATTTGATTTTCACCCCGAACAATGTATGAACCATGTTGTAGATTTTGAGGTTAGCCAAAATTGGACTGTGCAACAGCAAAGACTTACAGACTACAGCTCTTAATTTGGATCAGTTGATAATCGTACCTGAGCAAGTGCGAATCTCAATAATCGTTTCTTGTTAAGTGAACGCGGTAAACACTCGCTAGTTAAAGTAGAGCCAGTAGGTATTTAGCACAAGGCGTATAGAACGTACACTCTTAGTGCGCCGGCTGGTCGACTATTCAGAGTTGGTTGCAGATTGGGAGTTATCTATTAGTAAATAAACCGCATGTGAACAAGCGCGAGAGCTTCTTGGAGCGACGATAGGAGAGCTTCTTGGAGCGACGATAAGAGCTTCTTGGAGCGATGATAGGAGAGCTTCTAGGAGCAACAATAAGAGCTTCTTGGAGCGATGATAGGAGAGCTTCTTGGAGCGATGATAGGAGAGCTTCTAGGAGCAACGATAAGAGCTTCTTGGAGCGATGATAGGAGAGCTTCTAGGAGCAACGATAAGAGCTTCTTGGAGCGATGATAGGAGAGCTTCTAGGAGCAACGGTAAGAGCTTCTTGGAGCGATGATAGGAGAGCTTCTAGGAGCAACGATAAGTGCTTCTTAGAGTGATGATAGGAGAGCTTCTAGGAGCAACGATAAGTGCTTCTTGGAGCGATGATAGGAGAGCTTCTTGGAGCGACGATAGGAGAGCTTCTAGGAGCAACGATAAGTGCTTCTTAGAGTGATGATAGGAGAGCTTCTAGGAGCAACGATCAGAGCTTCTAGGAGCAACGATAAGAGCTTCTTGGAGCGATGATAGGAGAGCTTCTTGGAGCGACGATAGGAGAGCTTCTAGGAGCAAATCATTGTATAAACACAGTTACAGTTAATAAACCGTATGTGAACAAAAGCGATTTTCAGTTTAACTTGCAATAAACGAACGTTGAACTAGCTAGCAGTCACTTGCAAAACACGAACGCTGAACTAGCTAGCAGTCACTTGCAAAACACGAACGCTGAACTAGCTAGCAGTCACTTGCAAAACACGAACTCTGAACTAGCTAGTAGTCACTTGCAAAACACAAAGGCTGAACTAGCGAGCAGTAACTTGCAAAACACGAAGGCTGAACTAGCTGGCAATCACTTGAACGACACACAGGCTGAATTCAGGCTCCAGATGGGTGTCTCGGTACGTATAACGTATAGTCGTGTTTACTTGTTACATTGAGTAGCTATCTTTTGCGTTTGATTATGTTAAAGTTAAATTGTATTAGGGAAATACACCTCGCTCGGTTGTAAGCTAACGATTTAGCTTGTTTGAATTTGATATTATAGACGGTTGTCTTATTATGGGGTATAAAATATACATTAAGAGTTCTGTTACTGGCACATATGAATAAAACTACCCGGTGTGGCAGCCACCTGTTCATATCTTGGAATTATGATTGTAGGATTGTGATGTTTTGCCTATGTCCAGAAAATGTTTGGTAAGTTAGGCGTGGCCGTCAGTTTCTTGATCGATGTGGTGGTGAGAACTATTGATAGGGTAGTTAGAGTAGAGAGGGGTCTGTTCTGTAGCCAATTTACTAGAGATGTATGATTTATCAACAAAATTCTTTAAAATTTTATATTCTGTAGAGTATTAATGTAGAAGTACTCCTCCTAATTTATTGTAGGTCACTGTTATATATCAGTCGCGCATACTGCTGGCTTTTCCACTTAATTTATTAATTGGGATTTGCATGAATAAGCTTTAGGTTAGCTTACAATTTTTAAAAATACTGTTGATGTATTGACTTTTTCGTTAGCCGGTCCCGTTTGTTGTCCGTAGGGCCGTTAACTAGCCGTTCATTGTCGATATGCCTGTCAGCAATCACGTTTCTTATCAGTATGTACGTCTATGTGTTCCACACAATTATTATTCCCCATTTAGATTCCATTTTTTTGCAAGATATTACGTATTATTTAGTCTTGTATTCAAAGGATGTTCCGTATTTAGGGTTAGTTACATAAGAATTGGATATGGTCACACGTATCAGATTTTTTACTATAGACATAGTAACTTATTATGGTCTAAGTATTTGTTATTGATTTGAACGGATACCCTAGTATTATTACCTTATTATGCAGAAATTTAGTGTTGGTTTTAAATGTCAGATATTTTTTTCGGTATGACTGTTATGCTGTTATGTTAGTATACGATCTTAGTTATTAACCTGATCACGTGGGATATTGGAGTAGGATTTATCATCTGGGTGTGGTAGGATACATCGGTTATCGTACATAATCATTGTCGGTTAGGGTACAGTAGAGAATTTTATTTGGCTATTTAATAATTATTGTTTGTATGTTTTTGATTGGTTTTCATAGGAATATATCTGTATTAGGTGTAAATTCGCCTAATTTTATGTAATGTTCGGTATAAAATGCGCTTCGTTGGATGTACTGGTCCATAATATTGGTCTGTTTTACCTATTGATATCGGATCTGTGTTACTGTTTTGAGTTATCTTGGAGAACTAGTCTAACGGATTTCTGTATAGTGTTAGTTTGAAAATACTCCAGCAGCTTACTCTAGATCTCAATTATGTATTTCGGTCGCATGCCTTCACTAGATGCTTATTCGCGCATGTCATACTTTTTAAAATATGTTAACTGTTTGCAGTTTATACAGTTATAATTATTGCTTGATTCAGATATTGCTATGAGATTTCGTTGAAATTCAGAATATCCGATTTATTCGAGCATTCATTTTATCCAATTTAGCATTTAGCTATAGATTAGTGTTGTAATGGCCGTAGTTGACAAAGAAATCTATAATAATAATAACGCCGAAGCTACATAATAAGCGATTAATATACCAATGCACGACATCATTGACAAACAATCAATGAATACAAAATGATTGCCATACACCGCCAGATACGTTAATACCTAGTCAACCTCACCCAAGCAGCCTAGCCGTGGTATTAGCCAATGATTATGTATTTTATTCAAGTTTGATGATTATGTATGGTATTGATATATTTATGATTCTCTCCTCTTGGGCTGTATGTTTAACAAATCATCAGCAGTTTGAATACACCCCTTTAATTTTGATCTAGCAAATATCACTCTTCTTTCATATATAAATTATATTGTCTGAATGATCAGTAAATTATATTAATTTCTGATTCTGGCCTAAATCTACATCATTTATGGTTAATTATGGTATTGATGTCTATGAATCTCTCCACTGGGGGTTTCATTACACTCCCCCAATTTTGGTATAACAAATATCCTTTTGCTGAAGTTTCGATTCCAGAACATTATCGTTATTCTCCATTTTATGTCTGGATTAGTCACAGTATGTAGGGTCCAAAAGAATTAATTCTCTTCATTTGTTGCAAGATTTTATAGGGGGTCATTTTCCCGCGATGTTACATCCAAAGATCTGGTCAATCTAACCTAACTAACCTAACCATGCGATATACATATCAAGTCACTCCACATAGCTCTATTTCACTTCGTTTTTTCGAATATCACACACTATGTACACACGTACATACTTTTGTACGCATTTACAGGGTCGGTGCCGGCAACTGTGCCGGCACTATGTAGGCATATTCAAGGTCGATGCCGACACCTGTGCTGGCACCATGTAGACACATATACACACTTGTATGCATATACTGGGTCGGCGTCGACACCAGTGCTGGCACCAGTGATGAAGCATGTAGATACATACACACATTTGCACAAATATACAGGCTCGTTCATCATCTGCAACATTTCGCTCATGATCTGTGATTTCTAATAAAACTAATTCCCTTCCCTTTGTTACAATTTTTTTAATGTAGTTCAGTTTTTACGTCATATTAGGTTAAAAGATCTACTCATTCGCTCCTAACCTTATCAATATTTATAGATTTTTATTCAGCTTCGTGCTTACGAATGATAGTCAGTTGTAAAGAAACGCCGATTTAAGATGATTGAAGGAGATAGGTATAGTGATAGCGGAGGAGGGTCAAGGCGAATAGCAAGAGACAGGAAAGACATATTGGTTTATTATTGAATTGACTGCATGGGTAAGGACGCTTCACTCTGGTTTATAATATATATTCAGAAGCTCATGAACACAGTTATGATAGGAACAACCTAATTAAACACCGATAAAAATGGTCCGGGCCTTCCACACATTACTGCACCGGTTTTACACAATCGCCGGGAAACCTGACCAGTTATAACGAGATAAAGGGGTGCCGCCCGCCCCGAAGAAATTCCCACACATCTCTAGACCTACGTGGCACCGTTCAGAACTAATTAACATAGTTATGAACCAGCTACGCAATACCGCAGGTACTCCCACAGCTGTCGTCCGAAGCTCTTGACGATCCACCACGCCTCATAGGAAGAATCACCCCTGTTATACACTTTACATAACGGTTTATATATAGTCATGTATAGTCGCCGCTTTCAGCGACTACGGGCCCTGGGTCACATATCAAACTCACTGTTATTTGTTTTTATGTAATTGTACGCAATAAGGACTGTAGTATAGCTGACAAATTTTAATATGGGTAGTACTAATAACAAGCTATGTTACTTTAAGTGTAGGATGATTTTTGTTGTATTAAATGACCCTGCCGTGTTGATTTCTACTTTGATACCTAGCTTTAAATCTATACGTTATGTGTATTTCCTCAGATAGCCTTCGGATTAGGTTACTTGTACTAGAACCTTCGTAAGTGTATGCTATTTGTGCCTGTTCAACAAGTGGAGAGGTTAGCATTTCTGAGCCTGCTATAGGATTACATACAGGCCATGTGTTTATTCTAAAACGGCTAAAATAACTTGGGTGCCAATGGGACACAAGTAAACCCAGGGACACGCTCTTTAGCAGTTAGCAAACGGTAGAGCTGTTCATATTGGACAATTCCAATATCAGACAATAATGCGAGGCGCCTCCCATTTTTTGTAAGATTTTGAGTGATTGGGAACAGTTACCAAGGGGAGAGAGGACAAAGGCAGGCGAACACACGCGGCCACCGCAGGAGGACCTTAAGTTGAGTATTGGTGTAGGATTATTGATCCATTTAGAGTAAAGTATATTAGGATTTCACTGACACGTTGATTAAAGAAGCGTAGCAATTGTGAGTTTCATTGTGTATCAGACCAAAAATAACTCATTAGGGGGTTAATAGATATAAATTCATAACATTTGGTGGCAGCGCAGTGAGATGATACTTGTGATCGATACTTAGAAATAATTGTCTCGTTTTGTGATCTATTAGAATCATCCCCGGTCCCTCGCCTCATAACGTAGAGTAGAGTGACTCAAACCAGTGCAAACTAGCGCCAGCTACCAGTAAATTAATTCAAGTATTTAAATTGACAGTGAATGCGATGTATTAATTAATGGTTTGGTAGCATTTTTTTTACCATTTCGTGTATTGTTCCATTTCGTGTAGTGTTCCATTCTGTGTATTGTTCCATTCTGTGTATTGTTCCATTTGGTGTTTTGCTTAATTTCGTGTTTTGCTCCATTTCGTGCATTGTTCCATTTCGCGTATTGTTCCATTTGTGCATTGTGTATGAAAATTATATTTTATTAGTGTTAAAAAAAATTGTGAATGAATTGTGCCTTCCATTTGTTGTCGAGATAACTAATTAAAAAAACTACTTTCACGAGTTCAAATTCACAACTGCCGAGTAAAAACATAAATAAAGACCAAATGGCAAACAGTCTCTGCCTAGGCCATCATGACACGTTACCCTTTTATGACAGGACTGGAGACGTATTACATTTTTTTAAACACTTCATGTCTCGTGTCTCGTTAGAAACTGATGATGAAGCTCTTCAACTTAAATACCTGAAATGTAGCCTAAAGGAGTCAGTGTGGGACAAGTATATTCTGTACCAGAGCGAGTTAGAAACTATTGCTCACTTGAGTGAGTGGCACAAAAAGCAATACGGCACTACTATGCGTCGCCATGTCGCTATGGGAAAAATATTGGCAATGAAACAAAAACCTGACGAATGTGTAACTAGCTTCAACACTCGTTTACTTACCAGCTGGCAGGATTTGCACGGTGATGTTTGGAAAATCAGTGACCCTAAAGCTCACAGCATTTTCTTTGGAATTCTGTTTTCAAACATTAAATCTCAGCTGTTAAAAAATATTCCATGGGACTTCGAACCAGACACAGTGGACGATTTCGTAACGAAAAACAGGTGAATCGAAAGCGAGACGCTCAATGAGAGCAAGGACGTAAAATTTCAGGAACATCTTATGAGAATTGACAGGGAAGCGCTGTGGAGGGTGTTGCGTTTGTATGGAGTGGGCGGACATCTGTTGAAAGCAGAGCAGAGTTTCTATACTGACAGCCGAGCATGTGTCAGAGTGGGGAGCGAGGTGAGTGATTGGTTCACAGTGAAAGTGGGACTGAGACAAGGCTGCGTGATGTCTCCCTGGCTGTTCAACCTCTATATGGATTGAGTGGTCAGGGAGGTGAACGCGAGTGTGCTGGGTCGTGGCTTGAAACTGTTGGAAGCGAATGGGC
>SDVV010006243.1:0-15570 GCA_016164225.1 Gammarus roeselii
CTGACAGCCGAGCATGTGTCAGAGTGGGAAGCGAGGCGAGTGATTGGTTCACAGTGAAAGTGGGACTGAGACAAGGCTGCGTGATGTCTCCCTGGCTGTTCAACCTCTGTATGGATGGAGTGGTCAGGGAGGTGAACGCGAGTGTGCTGGGTCGTGGCTTGGGACTGTTGGAAGCGAATGGGTGGAGTTGGCAGTTGAGCCAGTTGTTATTTGATGATACGGCCCTGGTTGCGGATTCGGAGGAGAAGCTATGTAGGCTAGTGTCTAAGTTTGGTAGAGTGTGTGAGAGGAGGAAGCTTCGAGTGAACGTCGGTAAGAGTTAAGTAATGAGATGCTTGAGGAATGACGATGCGAGCAAAATTAGTGTCACCCTAAATGGACAGCTCACGGAAAAAGTTCAGTGTTTCAAGTATCTGGGCTCCCATGCGGAGATAACTGAACTAGTGGAAACTGAAGTGAAGGCGCGAGTGAAGGAGGGATGTAAAGTGTTATGTGCACTAAAGAGTAAAATGAGCTGTAGGACGTTGGGGATGGAAGCAAAGAGAGGGCTGTATGAGGGTGTTGTTGTCCCAACTGTGCTCTACGGAGCTGAGGCTTGAGGGGTGAGAGCAGAGGAGAGAAGAAGGTTGAATGTTTTCGATATGAAATGTCTGAGGAGCATGGCTGGAGTAACGCTGAGAGACCGGATCACCAACGACGTGGCTCGAAACAGAACAGGGATGGACGGGGATGGTGAGGAACTTAGAAGACAGTACATTCACGTATTCATAATTTGAACGGAGATGGTTTAGAAATTAGAAGAGTACATTCACGTGTTCATTGTTTGAACGGGGATGGTGAGGAAGGAAGGTAGAGTACATTTACGTGTTCAGAGGTGGCTCGGACACATGGCGAGGATGGGTGATGGGAAATGAGTGAGAAGGGCGATGAAAGCGGGTGTGACTGGACGTAGGCCTATAAGTATACCAAAGTTTGGGTGGATTGATGGAATGGAACGGGCATTAGGAAGGAACACATACGTGTGGAGGAAGCGAGAGAGCGTGTAATGAATAGGCGTGAGTGGGGCATGACTGTGATTGGAGGAGTTTCGACGCAGCCCTTATGTGCTTTTCCGCTCTTGACGTCTTGTTGAGAAACGGGATGGGCGTGGTAGGGCCTTGTAACCATGATGCAGCAGGAATAAACCAGTAAACGCGGTCGGGCCCTGCTGCTGACACTGATCTCAAACCTCACTTCTGATCGAAAGTATGTGTTGCACCATATTGTATTCTAATAATTTTTAGAGCCAAAAGGCTGAGAGGAATGCGAGGTGCGATTTGTCGTCGGCCCATTCCCCTTTCTAGGGAAATCGGCCCTGTGTCTATATCTGCATTATTATCCTTACAATCATTATTAATATTATCATAAAGTCTCGGCTCTCATTGCACCCATCATCAGTGTCGTTTCATCTTAGAATTCTAAACATTAAAACACAAATCGCCAACATGGCTCTGCTAGAGTAAGGTGATACCACTAGCCTCACTTGTTTAATTGAAAGTCTTTGGTGTGGTAGAAGACTGTGCAAGTGCTTGGCAGGCCGTCCCGTCCCGCCCGGCCTATCTCCTGGTAGTAGCTCTCCATGTCGCGAGGGGCACCGTAGTGTACCACGCGTCGCACATCGGGCTTGTCGATGCCCATACCGAACGCCACGGTGGCCGCTATCACTTGCACCTGGTGGGGAGGAGGGCTCTTAATTAAAATTCTTACTCTCAGACATTTCATAAGAGCCACAGTGTTCCCTTTCATTTCGAATGAATCTTGATGAGGAAACATTGCAGAGACGTATTGGAGAGAGAATCTTGATTACCTTAGTTGAGAGTAGTTTTCGAGATTTAGATCTTTGTGTCTTTCCACAGTACTCTGGAATGTCGAAACTTTCAAGTTTCTCGACTATCCCCGAGTTTTTGGGTTTTGACCAAACATGTCTGCATGGCCATAGTTGTCGTTTAGATACAAAATGGCGGTCGGAGCCGGCTGAACCACCCCTCCTTTCTTCCGCGTCACTGGACCCACAGGGTCCCAGCACCTATGCTAGGTAAGATTCAGTACGCGGCGGCCCATCTGGGCAGTGGACTAGTGACCCACTGCCACTACAGAGCCACAAATGGGGTCGACAATTGCGCAAACGTACTGTATATGTTGTTTCAGTATGCCCTGCCTCGTTCCCGAAGACATTTAGTTTGGTCTTGGAATCCTGCTATAGGCAGATGCCTGCTATAGGCAGATGCCTGCTATAGGCCAATGCCTTCTACAGGCAGATGCTTTCTATAAGCAGATGCTTTACACAGGAAGATACCTTCTATGATGCCTGCTCTCGGTGTTGGGTCTTTAAGTAAGCAATCCCCAGAGAGCCCTTCGAACCGTTTAATGTTTGGTCTTGAAATCCTGAAATCCGTCGAGAACGGGGAGACCCAGGGTGTAGGCGTGTCTTGGATAATGCGCAATTTATTTCTCATAGGAACATCAGATCATCCCATGTTACATTTATTTTGTACAGCTCTTTTAATAACTGGGCAGATGCCTTCTATATGCAGATGCCTTTTATCTGTTTCATCTTGAAGTAAGCGATCCATGGACAAGCCCTTCATATCTACACGCAGATGATTGATTACGTGTCACATATGGTGTTGGGCTGCCGACCTATTGCCGTCCGGCCGCTATCTTGAATCGTACGACAACTGCCGGCTGGTAGCATCAGACCGTCATCTTTGATCGTACAACAACGGCCGGCCATGTGGCATCAACCGCCAGTATTAGCAGACGACAACCAGCTAACACAGGGTCTGTTGCGCACCATATTGTATTCTAGTAATTTAGAATTAGTTCTTAAAAGTATGAAAAGTGAATCTTCTGAACGATAATAGCTCGTTTATAACATCAATTATTGCAAGTCAACTGGACAATGGTAGCTCAGTTAGAGCATCATTTAAAGCAAGTCTATTGAATGATGATAGCTTGTTTAGAGCATCATTTAAAGCAAATCTTCTGACCAATGATAGATCTTTCAGAGCATCCTCAATCGCAAGTATTCTGAATGATGATAGCTCGTTTAGAGCATCATTTAAACAAGACTTCTGAACGAGGATAACTCATTTAGAGCACCATTTAACGCATGACTTCTGAACGATGATAGCTTGTTCAGACCATTATTTAAATCAAAAATCTGAACGATGATAGCTCGTTCAGAGCATCCTTCATAGCATGTATACCAAACGATGATAGCTCGTTTGAAGCATCATTTAAAATACAATTTTTCCAAAATTGAATCTTGCTTGGAGCATCATTAAAGCAAGTCTTCTGAACAATGAAAGCTCGTTTAGAGTATCATATAAGGACTTCTTCTGAACAATGATAGTTGTTTAGAGCATCCTTTTTAGCATGTATACTGAATGATGATAGCATCATACAAAGCAAGTCTACATTACATTGATGGCTTGTTTAGTGCATTATTTGTAACAAGTCTCCTAAACAATGATAGCTCGTTAAGAGCCATCATTAGAAGCAAGACCTCAAGACGATGATAGCGCATTTAGAGCATCAATTGAAGCAAGCCTTCTGCACAATGATAGATCGTTTATAGCATCCCTTATAGCAAGTATACTGAATGATCTGAGCTTGTTTAGAGCATCCTCTATAGCAAGTATACTGAACGATGATAGCTCGTTTAGAGCATCATTTACAGTAAGTCTACTGAACAAGGATAGCTCGTTTGAAGCATCATTTAAAGCAAGTCTTATGAGCGATAACAGTTTGTTTAGAGCATCACATAAAGCAAATCCTCTGAATGATGATTGCTTGTTTGGAGCATCATTTAAAGCATGTCTTCTTATCCAGAGATCATGCGTCACATATGACGGCCCCGCGGCTCAAAAGTCAGTGTCGCTCTGAAAACCCAACGACATACAATGGCTTCTAAGCAACATTGGATTCATTTCAGTTGTGTGCGTATTAGCGCCCCAGCGCCTTCACAGACGCTAACAATGCTTAACACTAAAATCCAACACTAACAGTGGTTTCGGGTCAACATTGCATGCTTCGTAGCACAATATGAAATAATGAAATATATTATGCAGATATTTGCAATATTTTCTGCCTTGTATTGAAATTATTGGTAAAATACCTGCTGTTTCCACCCATGCATACACCATTTTGTGCTATTTGGCGGTGATTGCAAGCATATATTTGGATCGGAACATCCACTCCAAACTTGTCTCGGCACTGTTCAGTAAAGATGTCCAAAATCACCTCAGCAACAGGCGAGCAGTCGCGAGTCACAGGACGGCTCCTCAAACCCAGAATTCCCTCTGATGACCGCGTCACAGGCTCACAACATGACTATCCACTGCCCAACAATGACATACATACCAAATGTCTAAGGCACTCCAGCTGTTTGAAGGTCACGTATACCGGCCAGTTGGGTGCAGCATATGCCTATCAGCCATGAAAGTGCTCTAGGCAGTCCTACCTTTGAGGCGTTCATGAACAAATATAGTGCAATGAGACAGAGCCTCCTTATAACCTTATAAACGTTAATGAGCAAGGCACTAACTTCATTTCCTCTCCGGTGGACCTGACAAGCACCACTGTTCGGTCCTCGTCCATAGGTCCACTCCTTTTCTGCCGCCGGCTACTACCAAGAAACTCTCAACTTAGCTTCTTAAAAGTGTCTTTGCAGTCGAGCAACTAACCAATCAAGAGGTGACCATCAGAGATGACGGATTGTTCAATCTGGAACGTATACCAGTTGCACTCCCAAAACTCCCCACTCACAGTGATGACGCCTTGAAAACCAATTCGGCCCCAAATGAGCTCGATTCCCGGTCGAATGCGCCCTTTGCGCTTACATCAGGCTGCCATAGAATCAGGGCCCTGATGGAATTCGCTAATGCGCCGATCCTCCCCCCATAGGCTCACTTCCTGACAACTAGGGGCAGGATCACTTTTCCTTTCCAACATATTACTGCAGAAGTACGTACAAAGGATCTCCAGCTTTGCACTCAGGTCGTTCTGAACATGCGCGGTTATATCCTCAGCGCGTCACTGACGGGTATTCTTGCTCGCATCCGTGATGCCGTCCTAACAGATGGCACTCGAGTTACCCCACTGTCACTGCATTGTTTGTCGGAGCGCTCCACAGGCTTCTTTCACAAACTGTTGTCGAGATGCCTGATCGAAGCGGCTAAGTGGCAATACAAATCCGCTTTCAGACTCTGGACAAGCATGCTCCGGAGTCTGTTGGGGCAGCCGTTCTAGCAAAATCGATTTTTCCAACTTCAACCGTCACCGACGGGGCGACATTGAATGTTTTCCAGGCGCTTGAAACCTTCCGAAGCAGGATGGAGGTCCACTTATTTATAGCTCCCTCCACTTCAGGTTTCGCGGCCCTGCACCGCCTGTGGCACAGAAACCCCAGAAGGGTGTTGCGCGGGGGCCTTTCGCGGCCCAAGCGGTCGACAAACACCTTCCAGCGATCGCCATGCGTTCCAGCGTGGTGCGATGCAACCCCAAGGGACGCAAGGGGGGCTCAGTACCTCAAATACAGGTTTGGGAGCCCGCCCCTCCACTGCCCCAAGTGACCAGGAACCTGGCCAGAATGGTCGAGAGAAAGGAGGTCGGGGGGCTAAGCAGCCAATTGACCTTCCCCTCCCCGCGTTAAGTCCTCAGGTGACTACGGAGAGCAGGACCGCTCCCCTTCCCGTAAGTACTGATTATCTTCCGGCGGCCCTCAGGAGTCGTCCAGCGTACGTGAGCGAGGCCACGCCTTTCGTCGAACGCATCCTGTCCAAAGGCCTCTCTTGGAGAGAAGCGCCACGACCCCCTACACTCAATTATACAGTCTCATCGACAACACAAGGACGTTCTCAAACCCCTCGTATTAGACTTCCTGCGGAAAGGCATAGTCAAGGCGATGCCTAGGCAACCGGCCTTTGTGTCCCGAATCTTTGTGGTTCCGAAGGCGTCGGGAGGGGATCGCTTAGTGATCGACCTCTTTAGGCTCAAAAAATACATTCCGGTAACTACGTTCCGAATGCCCAGCCCGCAAAGAATACAGGTCATGCTGAAACATCCTCTATGGTTCACCAAATTGGATATCAAGGACGCTTTTCCGCCCGTCCCAATCAACCCCAGGTTCGATAAGTACCTGGTTCTCAAAACTACGAGGCCAGCTATACCTTTTCTCGACCCTTTCATTCGGCTTCAACCAGGGACCAAATTTTTTTACGACAGTCGCGAAACTACCCCTCCGCTTACTCCACCAGCAAGGGATACACGCAGACTTCATCGACGACTGGCTGCTCTGGGCACCGACAGCACATCAGTGCCGGCTAAATACACAGACGGCTAACGCCCTTCTCCTCAAGCTAGGTTTCCCCATCCACCTGGCTAAGTCTATTCTATAACCCATCCAGCAGACAGATTTTCTGGGAGTGACACTAAAAGGCAAACGGAGAGGTCGGGTCCATTGTCCCAACCTCACGGCCCATCGACCGCTGCAGGGATCTGGCCACGGATATACTAGCCCCCAAAACTCTTTCGCTTCAACAGCATCAGAGTTTCCTCGGCCTAATCAATTACCTTACACCTTACCTGCGTCACGCTCGCCACTTCTTCAACGAAGTGGGACTAGCAGCACGGTCCCTGGGCTTAACCAGCAAGCCCACCGCTCTCGACACATATTCCCGCATTGCAGTACAGCACTGGAGCAGCGATACCTTTCTTCCCTCCCACGTCCTGCTCGTAATGCCTCCACCGAAGTACCTCCTGTGGACAGACGCATCAGACGAAGAGTGGGGAGCGGTCTGCGGCAGCGACCAGCAGTCGTACGACCGCTGGTCAGCAGCGGAACGCAAACTCCATATTACTTCAGGGAATCGCTAGCCATCATCCGTGCTCTGCAGACACGAGCTCATTGGCACCATACCCCAGTCCACGTGTTGTCAGACAACATGGCAGCTGTAAACATGAGGAATCACTTAGGCACCAGCAAGGCGCCGGCGTTGCAGAAGATCGGAGCGCAGCTCCAACGAATCCTCCAACATTGTCACCTATCCCTTCTCGCGACTTACCTTCCCGGATCGCAAAACGTCTGGGCCGATCAGCTCAGACGTCTCCAACCAGTCCAGACCGAGTGGTCGCTGACGCCTCAATGCTTCGCCCGCCTCTCAACCCTGCGCGGTGCTATGCAAATAGACTTCTCCGCACATCCGAGAATCCACAAGCTTCCACTATTTGCAGCTACGTATCGTCAACCCGCGAGCAGCTTTAGGAGATTCTCTCCAGTCCGACTGGAATCAGTGGACATAAATATACCTCTTCCCTCTGTAGTAGTGTGAACCTTATTACTTTGTTTTACATTACTTTCATTCAGTCAGCCTGTTTTAACAAATTTCATTCAAATCATTCCTTAGTTCAATCAAGTTGAAGCCATTCCCTATCCTGAACATACTCATTGGAACCTTTTCAATTTACCATCTTAATTATGCGATCCCATTGTTTCGCTAAATTCTTGCATTTCCTGTCCCTCAGCCTGCTTCATTATGCAGTAATAATGTTTTGCTTTGCCCTCCCTAATTATTTTCTTCTGTTACCCTCCTAACTTTGATATTTTTTATAAATACAATCCATGCATGGTGGTTAGACAGGATTAAAGATGCGCCTCCCCATTCATTCATTGTTGTAGTGAAGATTGGCCAACTGCCACTAAACCTAACCTGTCAGACGCTCGTGGATTGGCCGTTGACATTTGCACCTGCGGTGTTTGCTGTGTACACTCTGCGGTGGTGTAGGTGAGTAGCCTGCATACGTGTTGATCACCTCACCAATATTTTTGCGCATTTCCTGGGTGTTTGAACGGGTACCTGATGTAACGGTGCATATCAAGTTACTTATCGTCACCACTGAATCTTGTTGTCTAAATTTTATATAATGAAATTTATCACATGCTCATCAGTTAGTTCATGAAATTATTTAATATCTCCATTGCGGTAGGATTACGGTTTCGCTATCTTAAGAGTTTAAGGAAGGCACACTTGTTCGTTCATTTTGATTGCATCTGTGACACCTGTTTTGTGGTTCCCTAAATACTGTCTAATTGTTGTAACAATAAAGATCACTAGTATTACCTAATCATTCAATATCAATAAAATATGGAAACATAATTACCACTGATAGAGAAGCAATTCAATGTTTTGTCAAAGTTCATTAACATTAATGTAATGTGTTAAATGCAAGTCTGTGTAGCTTTGCATGTGTAACTTCACCATACAGCATGTGATGTACCTGACAGCGTTGAGCATGTGCACCCTAATTGTAGCACCTTGTCACTCATTTGCAGCGCCTACCTGCTCGGCCCGAGGCTGGGAGCCTTGTTCCCCTGCAGTCTGTTGTGACATCCTGGACGATAGGACTAGGTTGGTTTGAGGCCTGGGGATGGCAAAACATTGCGATTGTTTTGGGTTGAGCTGTGTCAGATGGATTCTTGAATGTATACAGTTTTGATTTTTGTCTATGAGAGGCAATATCACTTAGCTAGGTACCTCTTTTAGCTTGTCATCTTTCAGTACCAGCTTGAATGCCTTTTTTTTTAGCTGTTTTGCAATGCCCTTTTTTAAAATATTGATTATGCAACGTTTCCAATCAATTATGTGTGTTTTGCTTTGGTCATTGTTTACCAAACATCAGTTTTCCAGTCCCTTTTTTTACCCTTTATGCGTTACATCAATAAATTTTGCTCTAAATGTTATTAGTTATCCCTTGGTTAATACTTCTTAGGTAATCCATCTCATTATTTGACCTGCAAATCCGTTGAAATGTTTGCTTTGATTTGTGATGTAATTTGTTTATATATCTCTTCTGTAGCACTGGCCTGGAGATCATGCCCTGTCGTGGCTCTTGGTTCTGGCACACCTGTCTTTAGTCCAGACCAGGTAATTGTTAGTTTTAGTTTTTTTATGTTGTTTTCTTCGCTCAAAAGATCAGCTGTACCTGGAAGTTTAGTTTCACTGGATCATTGAGAAGATCTGTACAGTATACATCTGATCGTTGAATGGGCGCCAGTGTGAAAGGTTTTGCTTGAGGTTTGACTGGTACAAAATGTTTACTAGGATATAGGTCAAGAGTTTTAGGTAGGTAATAATTTAGGTGATATGATGGAAGAGAGTTGAATCGCAGAACTTATTTAGTTGATTCTCTGGCTGGATTTCCTGGCACACTATTCTTCTCCATTTTGGTTATCCCCTTTGATCCTATATGCTTGAGTTATTTCTGAGATTTTGCATAAAGATTACTTTGATAGTCTCCTGACTAAGGAGCTATATTGATATTGTCCTGGAGGAGTTGGTGAGGTTATTGATAGACGGAACCGGTTGATGGCGCGATATTCCTCCTGCTATTTGAGGGTGTTCATGGGTTGACTGGGGCTATTTATTTCGGTGTCACTGATTGTTGACCATAATTTTGACTACCTAATGTATTAATGCATCTGAGTACCTGGTAGATGTTTACAGAGCCCTGATCTAGTCTACCTCAAAGGTTATTTCCACATCCTATTTTATTGCGTTTAATTTGTTTTAGCATCATAAAAAGAAATCATTTATGTGGCTGCTGATGACCAAACTATGCATCTGGAGTGGTATTTCAATTACTATTCAAGTGGTTTTATTTCTACCCCGGCATAATCCTAACTGTGATAATTCTGAGACGTTCATTACTTGTGATAACCGCAACTCTGTGATTCGTTCTCCCCAACTGTGATAAATGAATTCTAATTAAGGGGGTTACTTCTTACTTGTTTAGATGGAAGTTTTATGCAGTATGCTACTTTTATGTGTGCTGATATGTACATAGTGTATATATGTTTCCTGTGTTGATAGTGTACCTTTGATTTTTATTACAGCTGAGCACTGTGTCTCTTTGGACCCTGGTGTTACTCCAGCTTTCACCTTACCCCCTGTGGACTGAGTTTTGATAATCACTATTCCCTATTTGCCCAAACTTTTATAACATCAACTTTTACAATAAATTGCCACTTGACTAATCTTACCCCTTTGGGGCCAGTAAACTTGAGAGCCTACACATAGTCATCATTATCCCTCATAACAAACTGTGGCATCACTTCTAGAGTTGATAGCTAGAGGACCATGTTCAACAGTTGTATAGCTAAAACAATAGCCACACTACAACACCTCTATACAACCTGATCCCCCAGGTGCTCCACAAGCTTGAAACGTACCGCTACAGCGGCATCCCCGCGGTCCCCGACCACCCCAACGCGCTGTGGTGGCCCAAGGTCGTCGCGTCCTTCCGCGAGATTTCGTTCGCCCTCGACGTGTCCCAGCGTATCAAGGGCAAGGAGGCTCTTCAACGCGCACCGGCCATCGACCCAACGCCATACCAAAGCGTCTGGACTCGCGTCCAGGCGTGGCTGCGCGCCACAAAGGTGCAGTCTATCAACCAGACTACACCTTGACGTTCCTGCACTTTAGCAGCAAGCATAGACAGCTCAATCCTCGTACCGTGTTGGTTCACATTAATGCGGTCCATTTGTCACTCTGGTATGGGTTCGGGGTCACGACTCAAGAGTCTATCTTCAAGGAACTGGCGAGGGCTCAGTTTCACGAAACCCCGCCGGAAAAGATGTTTCGTGCCACAGTAAAAGCTAGAACCTGTCCTCGACATGCTCGCTTCTCCTCGCTTCAATACTCAGACCGTCAGTATTGGCGCTTTTTCAGAAGACTGTTTCTCGTCGTTCTCACAGCAGGAAACAGGGTCTCTGAGATGGCAGCCATGCCCCGCGTGGGGTTTAATTTCTACAAGAACCCTTTATGCGCTCTCATACTGACTGCTGACAAGTTCCTACACGAGAACCAAGCCCGCAACCACACGCCATCGTTCATCTCCTTCGCCTCACTGCTACCCGATGGTCGAGCACATGACCGGTCCCCCATGACTTCACTCAAAGTCTAGGTAGCACGGTGTCTGTCGAATAATGACTACTCGTTCGTCCATCCTACTTCAGGCAAACCACTAAAAGTGTCATCCGTTGGGCATTACATCTGCTCTCTTATCAATGATGCCTATCGAATGCTTTTCCTAAAGCTCACGACGTCAGAAAGTAACCTTATCTATTGCTTAAACGCGTGGGGTTCCCCTTCCTGACATCATCACCAAGAAGTTCTGCAAGTCGCACCACGTGTTCATACACAAGTACCTATTTACAGTGGGAAAGCCCAATCAACTTAATGTCTCGTTAAGAACCAGGTAGATAGTCTCTTTCGCTTCAAAGGATTGTGACATTCCGCTAGCTAATGCCAGAAACTTTTGTACATATTATAGGGTACGTGTATAGATTATTTTACCATATCGTTAGGAAGTACTCAATGCTACGGCCTCAGGATAAGGATTACGTCAGATTACTTAGTATATATTTACTGTATCCGACTATGTACTGCAATGTTACCATATTAGCTATGGTACACATTGTAGATACTTACATATTTAGGATTCAACTGCCACTACCTGGCTGTTCATCCACTCTCATACCAGCGGGAAATGTATATGGATGTACATATTTATTATTTGGCTGCTCTGACTCCAGGTCCGCATAATATTTGGCCGCTAAGAGCTAGCATATTTGCTGTTGTTGGCACAAAGCAATACTTGTATTTGCCTATAATTACTATCATTACCCCCATTTATACAAATGTGTTATCATTCCTTACACGGCAAGCGCTTCTTTGGGAACACTCAGATAAAGATGCAGCCGATCCATCCAGTTTCTGTGCTCTCCTGGCATAGGCAAGCCTGCGCTACATGATGGTATTTTCTATGCTAACACTATGGCTCAATTTTTGTTATCTTGATTTTTTCAATAAAAAGCTATTCCTCTGTGATGTAGTAAGAGCTATAAGGGGCCTCCTCCTCCCACTGCCATCTTAAAAAGGTTTTGTTCCGGGTAGCCACTTTTACCAGCCCTCATGAATGCCGGGGTAAGGTAGACCTCCCTTATATAGTGTAGGGGAAGAGAAAGGGGTTCAGCCGGTTCCGGCTGTTGTGTGCTCCGACCACCATTTTGTATCTAAACAACAACTATAGCCGAGCAGCCATGTTTAGTCAAAACCTAAAAACTCGGGGATAGTCGAGAACCTTGTAAGTTTCGAAATTCCCAAGCAATGTGGAAAGACACAAAGGTCTAAATCTGTCTATAACTATTTTTGATGAAGGTTATTAAGACTATCTCTCAAATACATCTCCGTAATGTTTCCTCATCAAGATTCATTCAAATAATACGCATTTAAAACAATTGAAACGGCAAATTAAAATAATTGTTGAATTTCTTCACACGAGCTTATAATAGATGAGTGGCGGGCCATGATACAAACGAATAGCAATTCCATAATTGGAAAAACTTCTCTAGTCAATAGCCAGGTATCAAACCAACGGTCGCTAGTATGCGGGACCAGCACATATTTTTTCTCGTGGGTGTGGGTGTAATGTAGGGGCCTGCACTGGCCGTAGAAATCGGTGAGTATCTGAGCTTCTTCCGGGCTGTGTGCCGACCGCAAATCCTCCTCCACATGAAGAGCTGGGGCTAAGCAGTAACAACAACAGAAACAAGTAAGCAATGCACTGGGCTATCCAACACAACAAAAGTAGTGATTCAAGATTTTAAGTACATTTTTATGTTTGGGCTCAACTAACTCGCTCTTCGCTGTTGTGTTCTTGTATTATAGCAAAATAATAAACTGAAGTACACCACATTTTTCTGCATGTCATCATTATCTCGAACAGACATAAGTAGTTTTTGGAGTCCGAAACCCATTCGGGCGCTTATTATTCTGCTAACAAAAATGGCAATAGTTTAGTTTAAAACAGTGTATTCCCGTTAGGGCTGAAACATAATAATCACCAGCTTTTCAGTCACATCTTCAGAGCAATATATGTGTTCATGTTACTTCAGATGAATTTGAGTATATAAATCACTGTTGAAGAACGATATTATATTGATAACTTCATAATGGAGGTCACAATGTTTTATGGAGCTAAAAGAAACTATGCCGGTGTGACTAATACTTTAAACGAGTCAGCAGTTATTTTCTTCGAAGCTGATATAAAATAACCCGGAAGACATAGCAACACGTCACACGGCTTAGCTTTGCATCAACCATACGAACCAGTGGGTCATGACCTAACGTGTTACATGAGAGGCCTGGCACTTACCTCTTGATGAGCGCGAAAGTCTTCCCTTTACCTTGTCTCTGACGAAGTCCTCGTGCGCCTTTTTGCGTATCTGGGGTCCCAAGCCGGCGTGATAAACCGCACAAACAATATTTTCGCCTGCACACGATACGTATAAAGCAAAGGATATCACAACCACGATGCACGGAAGCCAACAGAATTGTGTTACATCGAGCTACAGGATAAAGTGACACAGTGACGATTGACCAATGGATTCAAGTTGTGGGAATTACAATAGTTCAATGGGCAACACTACCATGAAAATGAATATCATCAATACTTGAAATACGCAACTGCTAAACTATTTTCACAATTCAAAAACAATTCAATAGCTTATGTTTTCAACATTAGGAAATTTAGAATGGTAACTATTGATCAAACCGTTTATAGACAAGAGCCTAGTTTCTGTGTCGGATGTACAGGCTTGATGAATCTGTGCCTAGCTTCTGTATTGTCACAAAGGCCACATCAGTACAGGCATGAGCCTAGCTTCTGTATTTCCACAATGGCCACATTAGTAAAGGCCTGATGAACCTGAGCCTAGCTTCTGTGCCAGCACAAAGACCACATTAGTATGGGCCTGATGAACATGAGCCTAGCTTCTGCGTTGTCAGAAACCACATTAGTAAGGGCTTTGGCCTAGCTTCTGTGTCTTCACAAAGGCCACATTCGTATAGGCCGGTTGAACCTGAGTCAAGCTTTGCGTTGTCACAGAGGCCGCATTAGGACAAGCCTGATCCAAGCTTCTGTGTGGTTACAAAGGCCACAATAATACCGGCCTGAGCTTAGCTTCTGTGTAGTCACAAAAAGCCAAATTATGACTCGGCTGAGCCCAGCAACTGTCGTCACAAAGGCGACATTAGGAAAAGCCTAAGTCTAGCTTCTGTGTCGTCACAAAAGTCACATAAGTAGAGTCAAGTCAAAGGTTAGCCGACTTTGATTTAAAAGAAACAACAATTTAGGTTCGAGATGCTTTGTGTTTTCTTATTGGTCATTCTTGCTTACCTTTGTGCCAGAGGTTCAGACATGTACAGTAGTTTAACCCTTACACCCTCTGCTGTTTTTCCGAAACATCCTTGATTTTTTGGTAACTCTACACATCCAGATCTCTTTTGTTTGAAGACATACAACAAATCTGTACTGGCAAAAAATTATGTATATTTTGTGCTTTTTCCAATGGCGCAATCAGACTCTGAGTCGGATTTTTCATTCATTCTTTTTGCAAGTCATAATTGTAAAATTTTGAAAATCTAAAATTTACAGTCAATTTTTTTTCTATGATCTAAAAATAAATGATCTTGGTGATAAAATAGGGTTTTCAGCGCTCATTCGAATCGATCTTCCGACACTTTTTGCTAAGACGCATTGCACAGTTTGGTCACAATTTATGAAAAAATTTGAAACAAAAATGAAAATAAATCTTGTATTTTTTTCTGCATGTATCTTTTGATTGAACTGTGTAGCTGCAATGATTTAGTTTGTATAAAATAATGAAAATTATAAAAAAAAAGGCAAAACATCAATACTGGAACGCACCAGAACATTGAAAATAATAAATAAATGGTCATACACTAGCATAAGATCATAAATAAAACAATGTGATCTTACCTAGCATTCCTATAATTGTTATCATTTTGTATTTCTTTTGTGTATCATCTTCTCTCCGTCATAGATGAGCCATGGATCCTTTGTAGTCTACGCGCTAACCTAATCAGGCATCATGCACTCTCTCTGCTATTTGTGATTATTTGTTCTAGTCCCTAGCTATATGTAGGTATTCAGCTTCCAATACGTCAGTCCCTCTATCAGTCCGTCCGTCAACCAGAAGTAGTGAACTACTTCTGGCCATCCGTGCCAGGAAAACGCTTACTCTTTCCTGGCACCGGACTTTCCAGAGGGGACAGAGGTCCTCGCTTCCTCGCTGCCGATCTTGTCAGAAGCGTTCGAGGGCGACTTTCAGTCACATCACGTTCATCTTCACTATCACTGTTAGTGTCTGAGGATGTCGTGTCAGCTGCAGCTGCAGCATCAACACGTCCTTTATCAGTGTAGTCCTTGAACAGCTTTACGTGGAAATTGTGGGCAGCTGGGCTGCTGTAGCGGGCGCTGATTTGGCGTGTGTCTTTTGCCATATCAGGCTGAGTGGTCAGCCTGTTTTTTGTGGTGTTTGTCGGAGGGGTTTCCACTCAGAGACCATGTGTTTGGGTATTGAGGGGAGATTGATTGATGCTGTTCTATCAGATTCGTCAGGTGCTGTAAGATATATTTGTTGTCACTGTCGAAGCTGCGGAGATG